>CM032452.1:5412705-5575438 GCA_019049505.1 Pachyrhynchus sulphureomaculatus | reverse complement strand
TTGATATCATTCCTTAGGTCATTTCTTCATAATCGAGGCCATCATTCATTTTCAATTCGTAACTACTAGCGGTGCTCCACAGGGCAGTAACCTTTCACCATTGCTGTTTTCAATTTTTATAAATGATATTGTTGAGTCCATTGTCAATGGCATACTCTTATTTCCTGATGATCTTAAACTGTTTCGGGTAATTCAGGACATTAATGATTGTATTATACTTCAGAAAGACATACGTACTATCGAAAATTGGTGTCCTATCAATAAGTTGACCTTGAATCTCGGGAAGTGTTTTGTTATATCGTTTTCCAACCAACTGAACCTCATTGATTATGAGTATGTCTTAGATAAAGCGATTATGAATCGTTGTTATACGTTCAGGGACCTGGGAGTGGTGTTTGATACCCAATTGCCATTTGCCAATCACATTGATCGGGTTTGTGGAGATGTGTTGAAAATGCTCGAGTTTATTTTTCGCAAGTCAAGGGGGTTGGTAGATATGGTCCTAGAGGTATAGAAAGCAATATTTTGTTAGCGCGTTTCAACATGCCGTCGTTGATGAATCACAGGATTTACTTGCTGGTTCAATTTTTGCTCAAGATATGTAAATCGCATTTGACTGCCGCGACGTCAGGATTTTGACATAACCTCAAAAAAAAACACCTCAAAAATGGTCAGAATTACGTCTGTAAGTATATTAAAAAATTAAATGAACAGACCATCATATCTATACGTTTTTTTTGGGGTGCTTAAACCGATTATGCTAAGAGAATTGACCTATTAAGTCACAGGTTGCTGGATTAAGATAAGTCTCCTCGCTTCTTGCCCACTGAATGCTTTATTAAAACGATTCCCCTCGCACATCATTCTCGCGATGCTGGATAACAGTGAGTCCCCTCGCCTCTCACCCCAATCGAAGAACTTTACAACCAGAATTCTAAACCTAACATAACCTAATGTAATAACTGCACTCCAAAAACTTTAAACCTAACATAGTCTAAAGCAAAAAACTTACACCAAGAGCTTTACACCAACAAATCTAAACCTAACAGAGCCTAATACAAAAAACTTACACCAAGAACTTTACACCCGGAACTCTAAACCTAACACAGCCTAATACAAGAAACGTACACCAAGAACGCTAAAATAGCCTAATGCAAGAAATTTGTACCAAGAACTTTACACCAAGAACTCTAAACCTAACATAACTTAAGAGAAGAAACTTACATCAAGAACGTTAGACTATAACCGTAACATAACCTAATGCAAAAAAAAAACGAGCAGACCACCCTATCTATACGTATTTTTGAATCGCTGAAAGCAAATACGTCAACAGAATTGACCGATTACGTAGGATCTTGAAATAGCCTCAATTAGTCCAGTCCTGTCGTTCACAAGATGCTGGATTATGGTGAATACCACCGCTTTTAACCCTCAGAGTACTTTATTAAAGTGAGTCCCTTGGCCTCTCACCACAATGTACCTTATTATGGTAATTTCCCTCGCCTCTCCCTCTCGGGGTGCTTTATTTAAGTGAGTCCCCTCGTCTCTCATCATCGGGGTGCTTGATTCAAGTGAGTCCCCTCGTCTCTCATCACCGGGGAATCACTTTAATAAAGCATCCAGTGCTTCTTTTGGCATATTCGGTTTAAGCACTCTAAAATACGGATAGACATGGTGGTCTGTTCATTTAATTTTCTAATTTACTTACAGGCGTAATTGTGACTATTTTCGAGGTATTTTTTGAGATTATGACAAAATGCTGACGTGATGGATGAATGAACACCATGGATTCGATTTCAGCACTCCAAAATACGTATGGTTTGCTCATTTACATTTTTAATTTATTTGAAAGAAAAGTATTTTCGGTATTTAAAAAGGTATTTGTTATACTTCAGGGTGCGTTCCAGTGATTTGATTGGTTTTAACAGCAAAAAGAGTATTTTACACTAATCAAACTGTAACATTCATTTTTTCCTAGATTTTAAGATCATGTTACGACACTATTTTTGTCCCTATAATTTATATTTTATTACATTTTTTATATTTATTGCAGTGATTTCAATTCTTGAGCAGTGTAGCTTAAAACAGTGTTTTAAATTTTTGAGCAGTTTAATTTAAACTGGCAATGTGTAACGCGTGTTGCCGACTTGACTTATTTAGTTTGCAAGTGAGCCATTTTTAAAGACGTCACTTTGAATGGGAAGGGACGAAGATTTTTAAGCGGCCAGATACAATTATTAAGGGCTTTTTCATAATGAAACAGTAGTGGCTTTTTTCGACCATGAAACAGTAGTGGATTTTTTCGACCATGAAGCCGTAGTGGCTTTCTTCTCCAGCACGCCAGAGAGTGTTTTTTAGTGATGTAGTAGTGCAGTACGCTTTCTAGCTCTCAAGTTTAAGGCTTTTTCCTTTCTTGAAATATCCTGCTCATCCTCAGGCATTTCGGATTAAAAAGTGGTTGGCAGCCTAAATGAAACTAGGATGGCAATGGTTGAGACAATATTTTTTTGAGGATCTCACCAGGAGAGGCCGAGTAACTGATGGAAAACCCACGAGGAGAAACAAATCTGTAAGTCATAAGCACACCAGTCTAAAAATCTCACTTCCTATCTACAAGTGCGTTTCCATCGACTACTCTACACGTGTAATTCGCGGAGTTAATTTCAAAAACTTTTAAAATCGAATTTTATCAAGCCTTTTATTAAAAACTTAATAATCCAAATTAAAGTCTCTATGCTATAGTGTACAGTCTTCTAGCATAAGTTATTTAGTAGAAGTTATTCTTGAGAGTGTAATAAATGTATGAATTTTTATTTTGTTAATAAATATACCCTTTTTTATTTAAAAGTGGAGTGTCTCAGTAAACACCTGCTCTTTTCTTTCAGGACGCAACGGTTGTACGTAAATTAATTTTATTTCAATAACTAAATAACTCTTCAGTATTTTTTCATTTTTTGAGCTGAACTCAGATTCTAAAATGAATGGTGCCCAAAAACGGTACAACCAAATTTTAAACAACTATAGAGACTATTTTCAAAGGGCGTACAAAAATGACCTCACTTTCCATGTACTCTGCCAGTAAAAAACGAGCTAGCTGAAGTCTTAATTCTGTCCTCTATCAGTATTAATATCCACTCAATCCATTCTCAAAATTAAGATATACATAAGGGGCAAATAACGACTTCTGTTTAATAAATAAAATATTTAATAAAAGTAAAGAAAGTTAAGACTTTTCAAAACATATTAATATTAGCTGTGATGTTCCGTGAAATCGAGGTTTTAATGGTTTTTAAATCAGACGACGAAAACCATGTGATATTTTGTAATAATTTATTTATTTTTTTAATTTAAACAGTTTTTATTTTTGTTCTAGGATCAGAGGGTACTTCAGGTGCTCGAGTAGTAACGAGTAGACTACTTTTTCATGAAATGCAGGAACAAAATTTTTAAAGAAAAATTCATATATCTTGAGAGTTATATTTTATCGCAAGATGAATATTGTGATGAGCAAAGGAAGAAAGTTCTCCCATTTGAAGTCACAATTCAAGAAAAAGTGGACAGAAGCGCATTAAAAACCAAAGTTTTTATTAAGGAAAATGACGAATGGATACAAGGAATATTTGAAAGACCTACGCAGGGGTGCTCAAACGGTCGATCGCGATCGACAAGTCGATCGCGAGTGCTTTTTGAGTCGATCTCGAGAAAAAAAATTCCGATATAGAACTATTCACAGATTTTGTTTTAGGTAACTAAAACAAAATGTAAAGAATAAACTACTAAAATTTATTCGATCCACAATTAGGCCAGAATAACCCCCTCATCACTTTCTTTTAACGTAATAACCCCCTGCTAGCGGCAAAAGGCGGCTCTATCAAAGGAACGCGCGGTACTTGTCAAAGAAAAGCCGCGTTTTTGATTCCCGCTGATTTTTCTAGAAACTTCGGGCGGCGTGTTTTAACGGGAACATTCGAGACTTCGCTTGCGCCGATATAAATGTTGCGCCTACAGGAATAGGAGTCAGTCTGAGTTGTAACTTGAAGGCGATACATCGATACAAAGTTTATTAATAAATAGTCCAAAATGAGTGCGGCGAAGAAAAGTAAAACTTATCATTTTAATAACGATTGGGAGGAAGAATTTTTCTTTTGTATGGTAAAGGATAAGTGCATTTGTCTCATTTGCCGTGCGTCAGTTGCAATACCTAAGCGTGGGAACTTAGAGGGGCATCATAAAACGGTTCATAAAAACTATGAAAAGGATTTTCCGTCACAGAGTGAGTTAAGAAAACGAAAAGTACGTGATTTGATAACTTGTTTGAAAAAAGAACAAACCATGTTCACAAGACCAGCCAAACAATCAAAAGCTGCAACGATCGCGTCATTTAAAATATCTCATATATTGGCGAAACACAAGAAACTATTTGATGATGGATTGGTTGTGAAGGAAGCATTTATTGAAGCGGGTGAGACTTTATTTGGAGATTTTAAAAATAAAACAGAGATTATGTCTGCTATTACAGAACTTCAGTTATCTCGTCCGACTGTCACAAGGCGTGTTGAAGTCATGAGTCAGGACATGTCAGATAAACTAAAACATGATATCATGGAATGTACATACTTTTCTTTACAGTTCGACGAATCCACCGATATGATAGACACTGCACAGTTGTGTATTTTTATTCGAATGGTATTCAATGACATGTCGGCTAAGGAAGAGTTTTTGACAATGATTCCTCTGAAAGGAAAGACCCGTGGCGAAGATATATATGACGTTTTCTTCAATTTTGTCACAAACTATAAGCTACCAATATATAAACTAGTGTGCATTACAACCGATGAAGAACCAGCAATAACTGGAAACAAAAACGGTTTTGTGGCATTGTGTCGAGCTAATGATGATTTCCCTTCATTTTTCTCCTTCCATTGCATTATACATCAACAAGTTTTGTGTTCAAAAGTTTTAAACATGGAGGAGATTATGGGCATTGCAATAAAAATTGTGAATTATATCCGTGCACGTAGCTTGCAACGACGGCTCTTTAAATTGCAGTTGGAAGATAGTGAGTTAGCTGAACACACTGATTTAGTTCTTCACACGGACGTCAGGTAGTTGAGTCGCGGAAAAAAAAGGTAAAGGTTTCAAGAATTATTGCCCGAAATAACAGCTTTTCTGGACGAAAGAGGTGATGACACTCAGATGCTGAAAAACGGAAAATGGCTGACTGATTTGGCATTTCTGACAGACATCATAATGCATTTAAACACCATTAATTTGGAACTTCAAGGTAAAGGAAAAACTATTATTGAGATGATTAGCGCAATAAACGCATTCAAAAATAAATTGCAACTTATGATAGATCAGCTGAAAAGAAAGGATCTGAAAAATGTTCCATCTTTGAAAGCAAGGATTCCTCAGTTGAATTATGATATTTATGAGGCAGAATTATCAAATATTTTGGGCCAATTCGAAATACGTTTTTATGATTTCAGTAAATTGGCAAATATCGCATCATTTATGAGTTATCCTTTTTCGTGTAAAAACATTGAGGAATTAGCTACTGAAATAGCAAGTCAGTTTAACATGGACTCATGTTCTGTTGAAAATGAGTTAGTGCAGATTATATCAGATATACATCTCAAAGCCACAGCATCTGATACAAAATTCTGGTGTTTTATATCTGAAGATAAATATCCGAATCTAAGGCAAATCGCCCTTCAACTGACGGCAATGTTTGGGTCAACTTACTTGTGCGAGTCTGCATTTTCTGAAATGAAGATAATTAAGTCAAAATATCGCAATCGACTAACTGATGAACATATGTCATCATGCTTGCGATTAGCACTCGGTAATTACGTACCATCTTATGAAAAGTATGCTGAGAACATGCAGTGCCACGCTTCAACATCCAAAGTCACTCTTTAGTTAAGTTTAGACACTAGAACTCGTTTGTTTTGTAAGAACTAATAAACTCGCAATTTTGAATAATTATGAGTTTTTTTTCATTGACATTTTAGAGCAGACCTACACTTACCTTGACTAAAAAAATGCATATTGTGCGGAAAACTAATATCTATGCCACGATACACCCTACCTAGACGACAATCCTGCATCACACTTACTTGCAGCCTCTCAGAGTCGATCGATCGTAGTCTAACAATATTGAGGTAGATCGCCAGCAGATCAGGTTTGAGCACCCCTGACCTACGGTAAAACGCCGTTCTTCTGGTCGACCAACAAAGTCATTTGAAGAATCAAGTGAGAGGAGCAAACGTACAAAAACAGAGGAAGTATGCTGTGCTGTAGATAAAGAAGGATTTCATCCTTTTTTGCACATTATTGTCATACGTGAATCACTTTTTATCGACTGTGATCAACCACCCAAACAGTAACATTGGGCAGTACAGTGCCAGAAACTAATAGTATAACTTATCGAAGGTCGTATAATCAAAGAACTTATGAGACGTTTGGGAAGTATCTCGGGCAGGAAACATGGTGTGAGGTTTTTGAGTCTGCTGGGTTAAATGAAGCATTTTTCCTGCTTTATAGAATCTTTAAAGTATTATATTTCTTTGGCATTTCCAGTAAAAATAAATTGTTCATGTAAAAATCAGCCACAAAAAAAAAATCTTGGATTACAAGAGGAATTAGTACAGCATCACAAAAGTTAGGACAAAATATTAATAGACAGTAATCATAATGCAGTTATCTTAAGCTATTATAAAACCTACAAGAAAATATATTGAAAAGTTATTTCTAAAACAAAAAGACTATATAACATTAAAACATATTTTGAATCAGATAATAAATCTAAGATAACGTGGAAAATTATCAATGACAATATACGAAGCAAAAAAGAAAAAAACAATAGAATTGTTAGTAATGATGTAGTTGTTGAAAATCCTTCTGAAATAGCAAATTGCTTTAATGCATATTTTATAAATATTGCTAAAAAATTGAACGAGACATTACCCAATGTTAAATCCAGCTGTTCACTGCCCTACTGTCAGGAGTTTCGTCCCATGTTCCTGCCACCAATAAATTAGCAGGATGTGGTGGATGTTATAAATAACCTAAGAAATTCTAATTCCGTTAGAGTTGGTGAAGTTCATACTAAAAACTTGTGTTCATCTTATAGCAGGTTCATTAACATAAATATGATACTATTCGAGGGTGTGTTTCCTGAGGCGTCGAAAATTGAAAAAATTATTGCGGATATAAAAAGGGTAAAAAAGATTGTACTGAAAATCACCGGCCTATCGCGCTGCTCTCTATATTATCAAAAAAAATGTGGAAAGAGTAATGGTTAATAAAATATTAGCATTTATAATAAAGTACAGCATGTTGCATGGGGCACAAAATGGATTTCTCAACGGCAAATTCACAATTTACGAATTTATTAATAAAGTTTACACAAATCTAGATCTAAAAATGAAAACATTAGGTCTATTTATGGACTTAAGTAAGGCGTTTGACCTTCTGCTGGATAAGTTGAATGTGTGTGGATTGAGGGGAAAAATTAATGAACTACTTAAGAGTTACTTAACTGGAAGAACTCAACTCGTACATGTAAATACAGCAAAGTCGAACATATTACCCATAAATATAGGTGTACCCCAGGGATCTATCTTAGGACCTCTGTGTTTTTTGCTTTTTTGTGAACGATCTTCCTGATATAGAAGAGCAACATAGACTCATTGTGTTTGCCGATGATAATACGAGTAGTTACGTTTGCTCTCATAAAAGTAAAAAAAAAGTGCTAGTGTGTGCACAAGATATTTTAAATGAATTTTTAAAATGGTTTAATGCAAATAAATTGTGTATAAATACACAAAAGACTGTATTCATTGATTTTATTCCTCGATCTAAAGCAATATCTGAAAGTTATCTATTAAAAATTCAACGGAAAAGTATAGAAATACGCTTGGAAAATAGCTTAAGTTGGGAAAACCATGTTGATGCTCTTCGCAGGACTTTATCATCGTCGTGTTTTGCATTATATAAATTGAAAGATTTGACCAATAGAAAATGTTTTGTTGTCTTATTACTATGCACATTTCTATTCAAGAATTAAGTGTGGCATAATTTTTTGGGGTTGTTCTTATAGCCTTAGCGTTTTTTCGGCTACAAAAGAGAGAGCGATAGTTAACACTCAGAGAAGTGCATCCTGTGGACGGATTTTTAGGGATTTAAGGATCCTCACAGTACCTTGTATTTTCAAGGTTGAAAATTTGTTATTTGTGAGGCAAAAAATCACAGAATTTCGTTACTAACAATTATTATCACGATTATAATACAATGTATGGTGATAACTATACTATTCCAGTCCACAGTTTGTCCAAAACGGAAAACAATCCCAGTTATACCTATTCAATAAATTGCCCCCCAGTTTTCGAAATATTGATAATATAAAATTGTATAAAAGAATAGTAACTGATTTTTTTTTGGAAAAATGTTACTATAGTATAAACGATTTTTTAAAAGATAGAGGGTACTAATGTTAAGTTGCTAACTTTTGTTTGCTTTATTACATTTATATAAAGTTCATTTATGATATTACTTCTCATTCATTTAAAATAGTACCTGACTTGTCCTATGCTGTTGTGTATGATTTCATGGATCAATAAAGTTTAAGCTTCAGAAATAGTTCGATTTCGCTACGTTTCAGTAGACATTCGCAAATGGAAATTTGACCTAGTAAATGCTTTAGCGATAAATTATGTGGCGCCCAAACATCAAGCTTTTTTTGTAGCCACAAATAGTTTTTAAAACTATTTGGTGACGGATGTTTTCTTCCTTAGCAATGCCATGACAACTTGCATGCCGGTCTTGCTAAACTTTTGCAAAAATTCTATCAACTTTTTTTCTGTCATTGTTCGACCAGTGCCAGGAGCGCTTTTGACATGGTAACCTCCAGAACGAAAGCGACTGAACCATCTTTTGACTGGCTTTTTGTAACGTATCTTGACTATAAACAGATTTCTTCATATCCCTGTGCAGCCTTTGTGTCTTTATCGAAATAAAATTATAAAATGAAGCGAACTTTTGCAGAAATGCCACTGATCTTCAAGGCGCTTTAAATTAAATCTAAATAAACGAATTCCAACAATTTTTGCCCATCTATTGCTGTCAAATGTCAGCTTTCAACTGACGCTAAGTATGGCTCGATACGACTTATATTACCTGAGATATGTGACACTAAAGCTATGTAACGAGAAAAAGGCTCAATACCTTTTCGACAACGATAACTAGAAAGAATGTCTGCTCTTTTTTAAATAAATTTGTTAGTTTCAAGTTTAAAAATAATTAAAAAAATAGTCATTTAAATGGTCAGTCAATAAGTTTTGAAAGCGGAAATGAAATAAGATATATAAATACATTTATTCTTCAGTATAATCTCCCTTAAGCCCAATGCATTTTTTCCAGCGATTTTCCAATTCATTTACCCCATCTCTGAAGTGGTTTTCCGGAAGGCCTTCAAAATACCCATCTACGGATGTTATCACCTCATCATTTGTTGAAAAACGCTTCCCACGTAAAAATCTTTTTGAGGTTTGGGAACAGATGGAAGTCAAACGGAGCCAGATCTGGCGAATAGGGTGGATGTTCCAACAATTCGTACTTTAATATGACCAGCTTTGCCGATGTGAAAGCGCCTCGGTGAGCACGTGCGTTGTCATGATAAAAGATGTTTATTTTTCTATTGCAAATCGGGCCTTTTGTCACGAATTTTCTCATCGAGCTGGTCTAAAGCAATATCTGAAAGTTATCTATTAAAATTCAAGTGAAAAGTATCCAACAAGTAGATGAAGTAAAATTTTTAGAAATACATTTGGAAAATAGCTTAAGTTGGGGGAAAGCCATGCTGATGCTCTTTGCAGGACTTTATCATAGTCGTGTTTTGCATTATATAAATTGAAAGATTTGACCAATAGAAATGTTTCGTTGTCTTATTACTATGCACATTTCTATTCAAGAATTAAATAGGGCATAATTTTTTGGGGTTGTTCTTATAGCCTCAGGGTTTTTCGGCTACAAAAGAGAACTATGAGAGCGATAGTTAACGGTCAGAGAAGTGCATCCTGTGGGAGTATTTCTAGGGATTTAGGGATCCTCACAGTACCTTGTATTTTCGTGGTTGAAATTTTGTTATTTGTGAGGCAAAATTCACAGAATTTCGTTACTAACAATTATTATCATGAATATAATACAAGGTACGGTAAAAACTATGCTATTCCAGTCCACAGTTTGTCCACAACGGAAATTCCCGTTATATTAGCGTTCACCTATTCAATAAATTGCCCCCCAGTTTTCGAAATATTGATAATATAAAATTGTATAAAAGAACATCAATTGATTTTTTTTTAGAGAAATGTTACTATAGTATAAACAATTTTTTAATAGATAGAGGCTACTAATGTTAAGTTGCTAACTTTTGTTTGCTTTATTACATTTATATAAAGTTCATTTATAATATTTCTTCTCATTCTGACTCATGCCTGACTTGTCCTATGCTATTGTGTATGGTCTCATGGATCAATAAAGTTTAAGCTTCAGAAATAGTTCGATTTCGCTACGTTTCTGTAGACATTCTCAAATGGAAATTCGACCTAGGAAATGCTTTAGCGATATATTATGTAGCGCCCAAACATCAAGCTTTTTTTGTAGCCACAAATAGTTTAAAACTGTTTGGTGATGGATGTTTTCTTCCTTAGCAATGTCATGGCGACTTGCATGCCGGTCTTGCTAAACTTTTGCAAAAATTCTATCAACTTTTCCTGTCATTGTTCGACCAGTGCCAGGAGCACTTTTGATATGGTAACCTCCAGAACGATAGCGACTGAACCATCTTTTGGCTGGCTTTTGGTAACGTATCCTGACCACAAACAGATTTCTACATATATCTGTGCAGCATTTGTGTCTTTATGGAAATAAAATTGTAAAATAAAGCGAGCTTTTCCAGAAATGCCACTCACCTTCAAGGCGCTTTAAATTAAGTCTGAATAAACGAATTCCAACAATTTTTGCCCGTCTATTACTGTCAAATGTCAGCTTTCAACTGACGTTAAGTATGGCTCGATACGACTTATATTACCTGAGATATGTGACACTAAAGCTATGTAACGAGAAAAAGGCTCAATACCTTTTCGACAACGATAACTAGAAAGAATGTCTGCTCTTTTTTAAATAAATTTGTTGGTTTAAAGTTTAAAAATAATTAAAAAAATAGTCATTTAAATGGTCAGTCAATAAGTCTTGAAAGCGGAAATGAAATAAGATATATAAATACATTTATTCTTCAGTATAATCTCCCCTAAGCTCAATGCATTTTTTCCAGCGATTTTCCAATTCATTTACCCCATCTCTGAAGTGGTTTTCCGAAAGACTTTCAAAATACCCATCTACGGATGCTATCATCTAATCATTTGTTGAAAAACGCTTCCCACGTAAAAATCTTTTGAGGTTTGGGAACAGATGGAAGTCAAACGGAGCCAGATCTGGCGAATAGGGTGGATGTTAAAATAATTCGTACTTTAATACGACCAGTTTTGCCGATGTGAAAGCGCCTCGGTGAGCATGTGCGTTGTCATGATAAAAGATGATTTTTTTCTATTGCAAATCGGGCCTTTTGTCACGAATTTTCTCATCGAGCTGGTCTAAAGCAACATCTGAAAGTTATCTATTAAAAATTCAAGGGAAAAGTATCCAACAAGTAGATGAAATAAAATTTTTAGGAAACATTTGGAAATAGCTTAAGTTGGGAAAGCCATGTTGATGCTCTTTGCAGGACTTTATCATCGTCGCGTTTTGTGTTATATAAATTGAAACATTTGACCAATAGAAATGTTTTGTTGTCTTATTACTACGCACATTTTTATTCAAGAATTAAGCATGGCATAATTTTTTTGGGGTTGTTCTTCTTCTAGCTTCAGGGTTTTTTCGGCTAGAAAAGAGAGTTATGAGAGCGATAGTTAATGCTCAGAGAAGTGCATCCTGTGGGTGGATTTTTAGGGTTTTAAGAATCCTCACAGTACCTTGTATTTTCATGGTTGAAATTTTGTTATTTGTGAAGCAAAAACCACAGAATTTCTTTACTAACAATTATTATCACGATTATAATACAAGATACGGTGATAACTATGCTATTCCAGTCCACAGTTTGTCCAGAACGGAAAACAATCCCCGTTTCACCTATTCAATAAATTGCCCTCCCGTTTTCGAAATATTGATGATATAAAATTGTATAAAAAGAAAATTAATTGATTTTTTTTTTGGAAAAATGTTACTATAGTATAAATGATTTTTTAACAGTTAGAGGCTACTAATGTTAAGTTGCTAACTTTTGTTTGCTTTACTACATTTATATAAATTCATTTATAATACTTCTTCTCATTCATTTAGAATAGTGCCTGACTTGTCCTATGCTATTGTGTATGGTCTCCTGAATTAATAAAGTTTATTATTATTACTTATTACTATTATTATTATTAAAAGGTTACAATAATACTCTCCTTTGATTGTTTTACCGGTTTGAAGGTAATCAATTTACAATTTGTTTTTTGTATTCCAGAAAATTGATGCCATAATTTTTTTTGGAAGACTTTGGTCACTTTGGCGGCTTTGGTAGTGAACAACCGGGCTCAGTCCACTGTGCGGCTTGTTGTCGCAGTTCAGGATCATACTGGTAAACAGAAGTCTCACCCGTAGTTACAAATCGACGCACAAAATCAGTTTTATTTTTTGTAAAACTAGCCAAATATTGTTTAGAAAATTTCTCTCGAGTGCGTTTTTGTTCCGATGTGAATAGCTTCCTCATACACAAAACATTAGTTAAGATCTCATGTACTGATCCACATGAGATGCATACAGCCTCAGCTAAATCATCCATGGTTAATCGATGGTCTTCCATTACCATATCTTGGATTTGCACAACAGTTTCTAAAAGTCTAACGTCTCCTTTCGCGGCTATTTTGTAGCCTCACGTTTGCGGCACTATTTTGTTCCGTCTCTTTTATGGCTATTTTATATATCCTCAACTTTCTTTATTTTTACTAAATATCTTATTTATTAAATAGCTGTTATTTGCCCCTTATGTATATCTTAATTTTTGAGAATGGATTGAGTGGATATTAATACTGAGAGATTAAAAATTAGATATATATGCTAGCTCGTTTTGTTTGGAAAGATTATGGATAAGAGATAATTTTTGTACGTCTTTTGAAAATAGTCTCTATAGTTGTTTAAAGCTTGGTTGTAATGTTTATTTTTTTTTGGGCACCATTTATTTTAGAATAAAAGGAATCTAATTTCAGCTCAAAAAATGAAAAAATACTGCAGAGTTATTTAGTTGTTAAAAATAAGATTAAATATATTACAACCTGTACGTCCTGAAAGAAAGAGCGGGTATTTCAGTAAAAGGCTGCATTAACACAGAAAAAAGTATATTAACAAAATAAACATTCTTGCAGTTATCATACTCTTAAAATTACATTAACTAAATAGAAACCCTTAGGCTATGAGAGTATACACATTTAAACTAGAGTTCTATGAATTACTGATCCAAAGTGTAAAAAAAAAAACACGATCTAAAAGTTTATAAAATTAACTTCGCGGATTTCACGTGTTGTGCTTCTCCTCGTGGGTTTTCCATAAACAGCTTGGCCTCTCCTGGTGAGATTCTCATCCAGATATTGTCTCACCTGCCTCTCCTATCCTCATTTTGGTAGCTAATCACTTTTTGACCCGAAATGTTTTAGGATGGGCAGAATATTTTTAGAACGCAAAAAGGCCACTGCACTATGGCAAGATGGAAGACTAAGCCTACTACGGCTTGACGAAGAAAAACCCTACTCTCTCACTGAGAAAAAAAAAATGTTACTGCACTACGGAATGACGGAAGGACAAAGCCACTACGGCATGCTGGAGGAAAAAGCCGTTTACTGCATCACGGAGGAAGGAAAAAGCCCTTAAAAATTCCAAATGGCCGTTTATATATATCTTCTCCCTAC
Source organism: Pachyrhynchus sulphureomaculatus (assembly GCA_019049505.1). Classification (NCBI taxonomy): domain Eukaryota; kingdom Metazoa; phylum Arthropoda; class Insecta; order Coleoptera; family Curculionidae; genus Pachyrhynchus; species Pachyrhynchus sulphureomaculatus. Next base: position 5,561,432 of record CM032452.1, on the reverse strand, counting down.
TTCAAAGTGAAGTCTTAAAAATGGCTCACTTCCGGGACGCAAAAAGACGCATTCAATGCAAACAAAATACGTTAAGTCAGCAACACGTTATACACGGTTGAGTTACACTGTTCAAAAAATTAAATCACTGTTTTAAGTTACACTGCTCAAAAATTGAAATCACTACCTAATCAAATAAAAAAATGTAATAAAATATGAATTATAGAAAGAAAAACAGTGTTGTAACATGACCTTGAAATCTAGGAAAAAATGAATATTACAAGTTGTTGCAGTTTTTGGACGTCCTGAACGTGGATCATTACTAACGCTTGCAAGATTAACGTTTAAACTCTAAAATCCATCTGTGAACAGTTGGAAAAGAAGGAGCAGACTCCTTTATCACTTTCACTAACTTCGCATGGATTTCAGCTGCTGATAAACCTTCCAAAACAAAGAATTTTATCACTGCCCGATATTTGATTTTTTTTATTTTTAAAAAATACTCAAAACATATCTACTTTAACCAGCTGATAAACAATGAATGACTTGACAGATCGACTTGAAGTTTAGAGTGTATTTATGTGACAGATGAAGCGTCAAAACTGTGTTCAGTATTTGGTTCAAGTAATACTCAATAGATGTCGCTTCCAAAATTTAATAACTGACCTGATATAGAGAGAGATTTTAGTTATGCGTACAAAATAATTGGCGAATTTAAATAAGTGTCACTTTGCACAGTGACATTAACAAGCAAACATTGTCATTCTTGTGTGGTTGTAAAAGGTATATTTTACGGTTAAGAATTTGGTCTACTTTTACATGGTAATATTTCGAATTTATGCTTCTGTGTAATTCTCGCATAATCTGGCAATATATCAAGCTGAAGCAGCCCTTCTCCTGATTATTAAAAGCAGTTACCGGCAATTTAGATCTCAGCAATTCAATTTTGCGTGGCGCGCGAAGGGATATTTTCTGTCTCTTTTATCACATATCACATAGGTACTATGACGATCGACTAAATTTGTGTTCGGTACTGCAAAGATTATATTTATTTAGCAATATCGTCGCGCTACCTTTTTTTTAACCTGCTTTTCATATGCAGTTTTTCTTAGTCGTATAATTGGAAAGTGGCATCTACGATAATTATTTTGCAAGAAATTAAAAGATATATATTCTAAAGCTAGTTTGCCGGTTGCTTGCCCTGAGGATATAACAATTATATATTTTTTTTGAATACGAGGGTTGTATGATAAGTACCTGGCCTTAGTCAGAGATGGCGCTACTACTATTTAAAAAATTTTATTTTTCGTAAACATAACTTTTCACAAGAATCCTGTCAAAATTTCAAGTCGCTGCGTAATTTAGATTGTGAGGGACGGCCATTTAAATGGCACTTTTGTGATTTACAACAATGGAAAAAATTGAATATCGAGCAGTGAAAAACTATTTGTTTTTGAAAAAAAAACGAATGATGAGACACAAGCGGAACTCAACGAAGTTTTATGGAGACTCTGCACCTTCAGTATTGACCATAAAATATTGCACAGCTGAATTCAAACGCCGCCGTAAAAGCATTTTTGATGAAGAACGTCCAGGCCGCCCAAATGAGGTCACCACATCAGAAATGATTGAAAAAATCCACAATATAGTGATAAGTGATCGGAGAGCGAAAATGCGTGCGCACCTCAACTGAATGGGTGCAGAATATGTTAATAACTCATTTGTATATGAGAAAGGTTTCCGCTAAATGTGTGCTGCGATTGCTCACAATTAACAATAAACAGCTCGATTCATAATTGGTGGCGAAACACAGATTCATCACAGCACACCAGAGACCAAAGAACAGTCCAAACAATGGGGGGGTTTTTCGTGGCAAACCGACGCCAAAGAAGGCCAATGCGACTTCATCAGCCAACAAAGTTATGGCCACATTGTTTTAGGATGCACGTGGCATAATCCAACTTTGAAAAGGGCAAAACGATTAATGGAGAGTATTATGTCAACTTATTGGTGGATCGTTTCAACCATGCTGCGGAAGAAAAACGTCTGCATTTGGCGAAGAAAAAAAATCTCTTTCATCAAAACAATGCACGCGTGCACACTTGTGTTATCGCCATGGCAAAATCCCATGAGTTAGGATACGAATTGCTTCCGCATCCCCCATATTCGCCAGGTTTAGCCCCCAGCGATTATTTCCTACTTGCAAATATGAAAAAATGGTTTGGGGGAAAAAAAATTTGGCTCAAACGATGAGGCTGAAACAAACATCTATTTTGAAGGGTTGGAGATATCGTATTTTTTACATGGGATACAAAAGATAGAAGAAAGAAAAAAGTTGGTATAAGTGTATCGAATTGAAAAATAAAATAAATTTTACACATAAAAATGTTTTTTTCTTTTCAAGGCCAGGTACTTACCATACAACCCTCATATTTTCTAAGTAGGAGAAAAATTTAAAATTTGATTCACAATAATTTGTAGGGCTTATAGTGTACTAAGGTTAAAACTATAAATCACAGTTTTTTTTTGTTAAAAACTTAAAGAAATTTATGAAAATTTTTAAAATTCATTTGATTCATAGTTTTTAGGGAATAATTTTGATTTATGGTTTTAATCTTAGTAGACTATAAGCTCCACAATTTGATGGAAGGGAAACTTTGTGTTTTATTATGCTTAGGAAATATTCTAAAAGAATATATGGTAGTTTTTATACCCTGCAGAGCCTTCAAGCGATAAGTCCTCTTAATACGAATATTTTTGATTGGAATATTTACTTAAAATTAATTATTATGTAAATAAATACAATTTTCTTATGTTATGACATGTGGCAGACAACCTAATCTTTTTAGAATGGTTTCTTCTTTTCCATTGTAAGTCCTAATCACGTTTTTGAACCAATCCCGGTAAATAAGAATTCCCAAAAAGTAACAATCGAAGACACGAGTGGAAAAAGGTGTAATGTTACATTTTTTTCAAAAATTATTTTATTTTATGGACCCAAAAAAATTGCTTAGGCGTGGTTTAGGTAAGGAAGATTTGCAAATAATGCTTTGGTTGATTACAGTCTGTCAAGTAAGAACGTGACCGCTCGTATTCTTGAGACATTGTGTTTTGAGAACATTTTTTGCCATCAGTGTATTCTTTGGAGTAATTACTTTAGTAAGTTGTCCAATCGCCTCCTGCATCAATAATCGCCTGGCACCTTCGAGGCATGCTGGCGACGAGATTTTCTGCATACTCTGCAAATTTTTCAAATCTGGCGAGACAACTGAGTCAAAGTCATCAGAGTCTTTCCTCTGAGCTTTCTCTTTACAAAGGAGCAAACGTTTTTCAATAGGGTTGGCTTCCGGCGACTGTGAGGGCCACTCTAATATCTCATCGTGGGCTCAAGCGAGCCGCTTCGCGACGTGATTTTGGCCCAGCAAAGATTTCCTCAACGTGTTTCGGAATTTGACATCATGAGCACAAAGATGTTGTCGAATGGTCTCATGGGAAACATTCAAACCCGATTTTCTTTATTTTGCCGATCCTTGACGCAGCGTCAATTTCGGGTCCCGTGAAAACAAAGACACGATTCGTTCCTCAATTTTCAAAGTAACTTTGCCTACCGAGCCGCGTTTTGGCAAGTCTCGTTAAAATAATTTACCTACGTCTTCCCAAACGACACCGACTTTTTAACATATTTAGCGGAATTTGCCATTTTAAGTCCTTTGGATGGGAATAAAGAAAGACTGCCTCCAACCGACGCGCAAACAAGTGACTCACTTGGGATTTTACATGATTTCGATGAAAGTTCGGAATCGACTGATACTTTTGCTAAAATGCGTCGTAGATAAAGGTTCCCGCCACCGATTTTTTGTTGAATCGCTAGAATCGCATCTACCAAAAATGAATTATCGCCGACACGTTCTTACTTGACAGACTGTATATCTCTTTAAGTGCATAATTTGCGTGTGGCCAGGGGGCTATTTTCTTAATTTCTTTTTAAATTTCGTATTACCCGAATTATTTCCCTGATTTTTTAAATTGTTTTATTTTAAGCTGTATTATGCAAATAGCACTCTACACAACAAGAGTTTATGCTTCATAAAAGAAAGAACGGATTCTAAACTATTAACAGGCTTGAAACACAAGTAAAATTGGGATTTTTTCTTTGCCGCTAATACATAAGAACGTGAAAAACACCTGACGGCGAAGGATTCCCGTTATGCATGACACTGGTGACCGTATCTATGATAAATCTCTGAACCACGCTCTTAGAATTTCGTACATTAAAGATGTTCTTGACTCAGAAGTTCTCATATTAAATTTCGTACAATTGAACTGCTTGTCTTTTATAGTATTATCTTGTGATCTCCAAATGTCGACATAGACAACTAAAAACGAACTCATCGAAAACTAAATCCCCTCAAACAGCAGCAGCATTTTCCTGGGGACGTATGTGCGCTTTCTGATAAAGCTGGCAGATCCAATTTGCAGCGTCCTGCAAAAGGACCCTGCTGCGACATTTAGTAAAAGAGCCATTTAAGCTGCAGGTTTTTAGGCTTAGACGAGCTCCCTTAGGGTCAGGGGAAATTTTATGTGTAGATACATAATAGGTTTTATGTCGATATTTTTTACACAGAGAAAAATTTAAAGCATTCCTTACATATATTGAAGGGGTAAAAAATCGTTGAACTGTTAATCTGCACCAACGTGAACCTACCTGAACTATCCTGAGCTGCCAGCCATTTAGAATATTGACATTTAATTTTTTTTAGGTGTTCGGCGTCTTTGTTTTAGTTTACTTACTTACTCTGTTGTGAATTTAAGAAAAAAGTTGTAAAGAAAATACTGAATTGGTAACTTTTTCTTCAACCGTAAAAAAATAATGTTTGCTTGTTCATGATAGTGGGAAAAGTGATACTTATTTTATTGACAACATTTTTTCACCAGAACCATAATATCATGCTCGAAATATTTGGCGTAAATTATTTTGCACATATTACCAAAATTAATAAGATATATACAGTCAGTCCAAAAAGTCTCCATACACCACCTGCTTTCTATACTATTTTTCTGTTACTTGAATTAATTCAGCCGATACTTGGTGGAAATCCATAACTAGAAGTTTTGCAAGAATTAAAACACTACTTAAATTTCCACTAAATTTTTATTTTTAACCCATGACATGTTTCGCTGTACAGCAGCTTCTTCAGATGGTTTGTTACAAAAATGACACAGTGTAACAAACCATCTGAAGAAGTTGTCGTAGAGCGAAACATGTCATGGTGTCAAAAAAAAAAATTGTGGAAATTTAAGTAGTGTTTTACTTCTTGCAAAACTTCTATTTTTCTGTTATGTTTAACTAATTAATTGGAACTATGAGAAAACATGTTTAAATTAATATTTGAAATTTAACCAAAGAGGATTAGTATTAAAAACAATTACGGAATATTTTATTTAGAAGTTACATGTATGTGATGTAAACAAAATTAATGTCAACAAGTCTCCACAATTACCAACAATAGTCTGACGGAGTTTAACGGAAAATAAAAACTTCATTTTAACTAATATTTAGTGGGACCACCGTTGGCCTTGATAATCGCATGTAACCTTTTTGTCATGCTTGCAACCAGCTTTCTAGTAACTTCTGCTGGCATCTTCTCCTATTCGTTCAATATTCTGTTTTTTTAATTCTTCTCTATCTGAAACATTATGTTTGCGAACGCGTGGTTTAAGTTCCTCCCATAAATGCTTGATGGGGTTAACATCGGGTGACTGCGGAGGTGTATGAAGCTGCTGTCGCACTTTATGGATCATCCATTCTCGCACCAAGTTTGCGGTATCTTTCGGATCAGTGTCCTGTTGGAAAATGTATCTTTTTTCGAGTGCTAATTTTTAGACACTTTCTCTTAAATTGTATCTCAAAATGTTCAAATAAACATGCTGATCCATAGTACCATTAATGAAATGTAAATTTCCAACCCCTCCAGCGGACATGCATCCCCAAAGCAGAACACTGCCACCCCCTTATCTCACCGTGGAACAAAAGTTTTTAATATCGAATGCGGTATTCTTCTTTCTCCAAACTTTAATTCTGCCATCAGACCCAAACAGGTTAATTTTAGTTTCATCACTAAAGGTTACGGATTCCTAAAATTCAAGAGGTTTATTAACGTATTCCCTAGCAAAAGCTAACCGCTCTTTGCGATTAGCTTTCGAAATTAATGACTTCTTTCTGGCTGCAAACTACTTATAGCCTGCCCTGCGTAAACAATTCCTCATTGTTTGTGAACAAACATTTTTCGGAAATAGTTCCCGTACTTCTTTTTTGATTTTGGTGCACTTTTGTTGGGATCTATAATTATTTGTCTAACAATACTGGCCTCTTCACGTGGAGTCAATTTCTTGGCACGACAGGAGCGTGGTCGGTTTTTATAGGAACCCGTTGATTTATACTGGTTCACAATGTACTGAACAGTAGCATCCGACTTTTTAACAATTTTTCCTATATTTCTGTACGATTTGAGCGAAGACTTTCCCATCTTTCCACAAATCAGTTATGATCTTTCGAACTTGAAATGAAATTTCACAATTTCTTTCGCTCATTTTTAATACTACTTTGAAAACCGACTGCAAAATTACTAACAACAAGTGACAGATTACGAAGTATGGCTGAAAATTATTCGTGTTTTCAGTTCAGCGAGCAATAGATAGGCTGATTTTAACGTGTTTTTTTCAATGCAATTCTTGAGTGTATGGAGACTTTTTGACATTAACTTTGTTTTACATTTTTATAACAATGATGTAACTTCTAAATAAAATGTTCCGTAGTTGTTTTTAATCCTAATCTTCGTCGATTAAGTTTCAAATATTAATTTAAACATATTTTCTCATAGTTCCAATTAATTAGTTAAACATAACAAAAAAATAGTATAGAAAGCGGCTAGTATATGGAGACTTTTTGGACTGACTGTATATTTAAACGATTTTTTTATTATTTTTTAGTTTTCAAGCCAAAAAAAATATTGAAATAAGTAATTACTTTTCTAGTTAAGTGAACATAAACCAATATTTATTCTTGAATTTGTTAACTTAGCTCGAGATCTATCTCATTAGTGTTTTCTTTCAATACTATCTGAAATGTTGCATTTTATTTATTATATACTTTAAAAAATGTGCGAGTATCTACTGTCAATTCTACAGTTACTTAGACTATTTAATGTTGCCTACATTTCATATATGGTATATATTTATATGTATATATGTATATATATATATATATATATATATATATATATATATATATATATATATATATATATATATATATATATATATATATATATATATATATATATATATATATATATATATATATATATATATATATGTATATATATATACATATATATATATATATATATATATATATATATATATATATATATATATATATATACATATATATATATATATATATATATATATATATATATATATATATATATATATATATATATACATATATACATATATATATATATATATATATATATATATATATATATATATATATATATGCATATATATATATATATATATATATATATATATATATATATATATATATATATATATATATATATATATATATATATATATATATATATATATATATATATATACATATATAATATATATATATATATATATATATATATATATATATATATATATATATATATATATATATATATACGAGGCTGGTTTGAAAAACCCGTGCAAAGTCCGAGAGATGGCACCACCGGCGTGTATCGAGGTCATGTTTAGTTAGTAGCATCTCTTGAATGAACGCACACCAAGTTTCAGCCATATTCGTCTATTTCTTTGTGTTTGACATTCGTGTGAATCAAGGAAGTCGAGTGATTTTCAAGAAATGGACGAAGAAGAATTTCGTGTGGTGATTAAACATTACTTTATGAAAGGCAAAACGCCTCAGGAGACTAAAGAGAAGCTTGATAAACATTATGGTGACTCTGCACCTTCGATTAGAACAGTTTATAAGTGGTTTCAAAATTTTCGGACTGGCCATATGGGCACAAGTGACGCTGAACGTTCTGGACGGCCTGTGGAGGTTACGACTTCAGAAATCATTGATCAAATTCATGATATGGTGATGGATGACAGAAGAGTTAAGGTGCGTGAGATTGCTAGTGCTGTGGGCATCTCGACTGAATGGGTTCATAATATTTTGCATAAACATTTGGACATGAGAAAGCTATCCGCAAGATGGGTGCCGCGATTGCTCACGCTTGACCAAAAACGGAATCGTGTGAAGTGTTGCAAGGATGGTTTGCAGCTGTTCCAGAAGAATCTGGAGGACTTTAAGCGTCGTTTCGTCACTGTGGATGAAACATGGATACATTACTATACTCCTGAGACCAAACAACAATCTAAACAATGGGTTACCAAGGGGGAATCTGCACCAAAAAAGGCGAAGACCGTTCCTTCGGTCGGAAAGGTTATGGCGACTGTCTTTTGGGATTCGCAAGGGATAATCCTCATCGACCATCCGGAAAAGGGTAAAACTATTACAGGTGAATATTATTCATCGTTATTGGACCGTTTGAAAACCGACCTGCAAGAAAAACGCCCGCGATTAGCCCACAAGAAAGTCCTTTTCCATCACGACAACGCACCAGCACACACCTCAGCAGTTTGTGGTCGCAAAATTAATGGAAATAGGATTCCAACTCGTTTCACATCCCCACTATTCTCCAGACTTGGCTCCCTCGGACTACTATTTGTTCCCTAATTTGAAGAAATGGCTGGCGGGACAAAGATTTTATTCAAACGAGGAGGATTGCAGACACACACACAAAAGGTTTACCCCAAACACATAAGTAGTTTTTATTTTTGCACGGACTTTTCAAACCAGCCTCGTACATATATATATATATATATATATATATATATATATATATATATATATATATATATATATATATATATATATATATATACATTCCTGGATAAAATTAACGTAACAATATATTAAATCATACAAATCTCTATAATGAATTAATTTTAATAATTTTTTATGGACATTGGTTACACTAAAAGTTAGAAAAAACTTATTCGGATACTTTAAATGTGAATTAGCTACCAAATTTCTCTATAAGATTCGAATTAAATTATTCTTAAGACCTAATAACAAAATCGTTGAAATTATGTAACAATGAAAAAAATAAACTGGGACACTAGTAGTAAAATTAATGGTGTAACTGGGATACTAGCAGCATGTGTTGCCGCCTCTACTTCGGATGATAGCATTTATGCGCCTAGGCATGCTTCTAATTAAATTTTGGATAAAATCTTGAGGAATATGCCCCCATTCTGTGATAACTGCATTTTCAAGTTCCCTCAGGTTTCTAGGTGCAGGTATATGACGTTTCACATTTTTCTTAAGGTGATCCCATACATGTTCTATCGGATTCAGATCCGGGCTTTTTGGTGGCTATTGCATAATCGGTATATCAACTTGATTAAGATAATCGAGTACCTCCCTAGCCACGTGAGGTCGAGCGTTGTTTTGCATAAACAGGAAATTGGGCCCCATAAAATGACCGAAAGGCATCACATGTTCTATTACAATATTCTGAAGATAGTAGTCAGCATTCATGTATCTCGTACGGACAGGAACTAACTCTGTGCGAGCATCAAAGCAGATGCCACCCCAGAACATAACAGAGCCACCGTCGAATGGAATCCTTGCAGAGATATTGCAAGGAGCAAACCTCTCGCCATACTCGCTCACGACCATCTGGATGTTTTAGACTATCCCTAGTTTCATCTGTGAAGAAAACTTGTTTCCAATCATCTACAGACCAGTTTTCGTGATTTCGAGCAATACGTAACCTGGCAACTCTGTTCTCTCTAGTAACCAAGGGCGCAGTGGCTGGTCTCCTACTGTTTAATCCAGCTTCATTTAACCGTCTTCTAACTGTTTTAGAAGAAATTGTGACATTGCGAACAGCTTCGAGTTCGTTTATTTATTATAGAACTAGTGACAGTCCTGTTTCTTAAAGCATATTGTCTTATAAAACGCTCATCTAGGTCGCTAGTGCATCGTTTTCGCCCTTGCCCTAGCCTTCTAGAATAAGTTCCTACTTCATTCAAGCATCTTACCATACGACTTATTATGAAACGATGTTTGCCTAACAAAATGGCAACATATCTCTGACGATATCCCTCGTCCAATAAAACTGAGGCTCGCACTATCTCGTGTTTAGTTAAATTCCTTGTTCGATTCATTTTTCTAATTCTTCAGGGTCAAAAATAAAACAGTCTACCACAAAAATGTATTACTTTGAAAAAGGGAACAATTTATAAGCTTACTTTTAAAGAAAATCTATCGCATTATTACAGCAAATTGTTTATCTTCGAAAAAATTCTTTAAAACTGTAAATCTAAACAAATTGTTTTGATTTCTGTCATGAACAACGAAACAAAATATGCATAGCATACTATTCAAATACTCGATAAACTTTAAAACTGACATAAGAAAAAGATAAATTAATTTTCAGATTGTTGCGTTAATTTTGTCCAGGAGTTTTATATATATATATATATATATATATATATATATATATATATATATATATATATATATATATATATATATAAAAATATATATATATATATATATATATATATATATATATATATATATATATATATATATATATATATATATACAGTAATACCCCCCGCTTTTACGCGAGGGATACGTTCCGAAAAAAATCGCGTTAACTGAAATTCGCGTATATCGAGGTTTATGATTAAACATAGTCAAAATTTAATACAAAAAAATACAAATCATTTTAATCAATCACTTTAATTCTAAGAACACTTTATGCAATACATACTCTTATTTTTTACGGAAAAATACATCTATTGTCTTTTGGGTAACGTTTTGTTTACGTTCTTGTAAAATACGTTCATAACACCCAACACTGTTTTTAATTGTTTGACACACGGTCAAGACACGGTCATCATTATTGTCTATACTCTGCAATATGTCCAAACCTGAATAAATTTTTGAAAGTGCATTTTGTATTTCCCCTGAAGATAAAACTTTCTCTTCTACTTGTTCTTCCTCATCGTAGATAGGATTATTCTGTAACTCGATCAGATCTTCATTGCTAATAGGATCGTCGTGCGTTGCTACAAGTTCTACGAGATCTTCTACCGTGACATCTTCAAGTTCAGACCCCTCAATCATTGCAGCAATGTCTTCAAGCACTTGTCTCTGCATCTGGACAATTCTTCTAGGTGCTTCCACTACATCTGGCCAAAGATTACGCCACACCCCATTCATACAACTCATTTTAACTTCCTTCCAAGCCTCTTCTATGTTGTGAATAGACTTCATAATGTTGTATGACTTCCACCACTCTCGCATAGACTGTCTTCCTTCCCCGTCAGTTTCATGAATTAGTTGGCTAAAAGTGCGGCGATGGTAATAAGCTTTGAAGTTTGCTATTGCTCCCTGGTCCATAGGTTGTAATATTGACGTAGTGTTTGGTGGAAGGAACTTTACGTACACTTTTAAGTCTCTGGGCGTATCAAGTGAGGTTGGATGTCCTGGGGCATTGTCTAAGAGTAATATAACTTTAGGTTCAAGCCCATTTCTGTCACAGTATGATTTGACTGATGGGCAAAAACTATTAGAATACCATTCTTGAAAAATTTCCCGTGTAACCCACGCCTTTCTGTTTGATCGCCACACAACTGGTAGACTTGTCTTGTCTGTGCCTCGCATTGCACGGGGTGTTTCTGAATGGTACACTAGTAAAGGTTTCAGTTTGAAATCACCAGTGGCATTACCACCCAGCAGAAGTGTTAGTCGATCTTTCGCAGCTTTGAAACCACTGGCTTGACGTTCTTCCTTAGAAATGAATGTTCGAGATGGCATTTTTTTCCAGTAAAGTGCGGTCTCATCAACATTGAAGATGAGACAAGCAGGAATTTTCTCTCGTCTAACGAAGTCTTGAAACTTGTCTGGAAACTCAGCTGCAGCTTGAATGTCCGCGCTGGCCGCCTCGCCTGTTATGTGGATATTGTGAAGATTAGAACGCTGCTTGAACCGATGGAACCAGCCTCTGCTGGCAGCAAAAGTCGGAGTGGCACTCCCTTCTCCTTCTTTTGTTTTCAGCATCTCATACAAAGATTTTGCTTTTGTGCATATGAGATCTTGACTTAGTGGTGTGTTCTTCTTATTCAAATCTTCGATCCAGACTGACAGTAATTTCTCCATTCTTTCTAAGATAGATGATCTCGAACGAGAAAGTTTTGTTGCACTTATAGGTGTTGAACCTTCGCTGGAGATTTTAATTTTTTCCCGATTTTTATAAATCGTTCTCACAGTCGATTCTGAGAGTCCAAAATCTCTCCCAACAATTGTTGCTTTGCCTCCATTTTCCATTCTTCTTAACACTTTCATCTTCAATTCCAAAGTGACGCTTTTACGCTCTTTTTTCTTTACAGGCGGCATTTTTAACGTAGGGTTAAATTATGTATGTATGTATCTCCAATAAATATTAAAACAAAACTGCCAGCCGACCGAACTAACATTACGGAACAAATGAAACACACGAAACGAACGAGGAAATCCCCATAGAACAAAGTCGAAGGACAGGGAATTCCCAATTCTTCAAAGAGAATATTCAGAGAAAGCGGGGATCCCCCGCGACCATAGAGAAGTTAATGACTACATGAGCGCGAAATTTGAAATTCGCGTTATAGTGAAACCGCGCGTAACGGGGTCGCGCTAAGCGGGGTATTACTGTATATATATATATATATATATATATGCGTTTAGACGAATGTTCTCACGGGTGTGAAATGTAGTAGTGGTTTTTCGGGTATGCCGTGTTAGCTTAAAATCCCTTGATGGACGGTTTTCGCTGACGTTTCGATGGAATCTCATCCATCGCTTTGAAAAAGATGGATGAGATTCCATCGAAACGTCAGCGAAAATGTCCATATAGGGACTTTAAGTTAACACGGAATACCCGAAAAATCACTACTACATCTATATATATATATATATATATATATATATATATATATATATATATATATATATATATATATGGAAAAATAATCCGACTTCGCAAAAAGGGATGTAAAGTCCAAAATATCTTCTCTTAACGATATGAAGTTAGCACCTACTTGCTGGTAAAGAAAAACAAATAATTAGCAAAATGGTGAAATTTTTATTTTATTTTTGTTCATTACCGGGATAAGGAGTTTGCTCAAAATGAGTAGATCTCTGACAAGGAGTGCTGCCAAAAAAGAACGATATAGCGAATACAAAGGGAGCCTAGAGAAAGAAAATAGGCTTGATATACAGAAGGAAGAAATATCGTCTTCTAAAGTTAATAACCAAATAAAATAACCATTTTCGGTATTAAAACTACAGTAGCTAAATATATCCATATTACAGCCCGCATAAGCAGATCCACGATTATAATTTTCGTTTTAGTTTAAATTTTTTACTTTAGTTTAACGTTCCGTCCACTTACCGGTACGATCGCTAAATCTCCTCGTTGTTTTTGGAAACGGACGTTTCATTTCAGTAGCATTTCATAATGCTGACTCGTCAGAAATTCCCTTTAGTTTCTTTTCGGGGAAAGAAACCAATTTATTGTTTTTAAAAAGGAACTTTCATTTGTTTTTTTTTTAAGTTAGATGTTACTTTTAAATAGAAAATGATTAAAATACTAAAGAAAAACGATGTTAAAAGATCTGTTTTTCTTGTCGGAAAGTCTAGCAAATAGTCGGAATATCGCAGGTTTGAAAGAGTGCTGTTTTAACAGCGGTAAGCTTGTTGTTGGTAATAATTAGCGGAAGACTTTAAACGCCAATATGATTTTTTACTACAAAAAGAGAATAGTACAGGCTAAGTCAACGATAGATTTAAGTTCATTATCTCATTTGTTTCGGGAATGACAAAAGAATGTTAAATACAATAGTGTGAAGGTGCCCAGTTTAAAATTATTTTTGAGTATACAGGGTACTTCAAAAACGTGAGGCAGATATAAAATATGTTTTTTTAAATGAAACATCCTATTTTCTAATTTATTTTTAAATTCTGCGTTAAATTTTATAACTTTTTTATTAATAATGTTATATACCTAAACATAGTAGTTTTTCTAATATTTCAATTTTTTTTAAAAAATACTAGTTTTCAGTTTTGTAAAAAAAATACCAGTAGCGCCATTGTTTCTGAAGGTGGAATACTCATAATTGGTACGAGCGTTCTATAGAGATGAAAAAAAGATATATGTAAAGAAATTTGAGTTAGATGCTATAGGCTGTTCAAAATAAATTTATACATTTCGACTATTTTAAATTGAAAAATCTCAAATTTTTTAAACGGTACCCCCTGTATATTATTATTTTTCCTCATAGATTTTACAAAACCCTCCAATTTTTATTAAGGATGTCATATACCTATTTCTAATATTTTTTTATTTATTTTGAATTTTTCAACTTTTACCCTTGTTTTTAATACACTTACGCTATTGTGAAAACATAAAACAAATAGTTATATAATTTTAATATACTACTCAGTATATATCACCACTACACCAAACACTTTATTTTTGCACTCGGCGCGCGTTTCGCTAACCATGTTAGCTTCATCAGGAGCGATGATTGACTAAACTACAAATCTACCCTATTTATACTTAGCCTAACCCTTGAATTACTCAGGCGGAACTAATGGAATAGGCAAGACCATCAGTTCCGGACAAGTAACCAGTAGAGCGGACTATAAAGAACAGGCCCTCTGTCTTTATTTAAACTACTTTTACATTTTATAATTTCCATACTTTCGTATGCGTTCAATAATCTCCTATCAGATACATTTTTTGTTAATCTTAGATTATCTAATGTTACAATATGATCAGCTCAAGGGCATGTTCGGCAATGCTAGACTTTTCTGTTCTACTGTATTTTAAGTGTGCTAAATGTTCTTTAATTCGTATTTTAATTGACCTTTTAGTTTGCCCAACATACTTTTTGTCACAATCGTTACAACTAATTTCATAAATTCCACTTTTCTCACAATTAGGAATCTTATTTTGGGATTTCCTAAAATATTCCTCAGATTGTCTGATGACTTATAGACTAAGGTGAGGCCTACCTTATTAAATACCTTATTGAGTCCCTTGCTATATTTCGGATTATATGGTATGGAGACATACTTGGTGTTATTTTCTTCGCGTGTAAAAAAGGTGGAATTCTGAATATTAAACCTAAACTTATGTCTATTTATTAACTTATTTACTAAGTCATCGTCATAACCATTAACTCTAGTTATATTTCTAATACGATTCCTTTCTTTTACTATATTCAGAGGGAAAGTGACCAAACGATGAACTAAAAAATGTATGAGGCTAATTTGTGTTGTTTGCAATGGAATGAATCATTAGGAATATATCTATCTGTTACTGTGTCCTTTCTATAGATATCAAATTCTAATCTATTATTATTTTTAATAATTAAAATATCTAGAAAAGCCAATTGTCCTTTGTTCTCAACTTCGTAAGTGAATTTAATGGAATCATACTGACTATTTAATTTAGAAAACAAAATCATCAATATTTGCTTTCTTTGTATCAAAAATCGCGACAATATCATCCACATACCTATACCATACCCTTGGGAAATATTCAAATTCTTGACTGGCTTTGGTTTCAAACTTACTCATGAATAAATTGTCTATGAAAGGTGATAAGAAATTACCCAGAGCTGTTCCTTCTTTCTGAACATAAAATTGACTGTTTATATTGGAAATAATTTTGTTCCATACAAAGTTTAGATAATGTTAAGTATTCACGAATAGTGCAAAAATAAAGTGTTTGGTGTAGTGGTGATATATACTGAGTAGTATCATTTTGCCAAAGATTCCACATTCCCAACTTAGTATTGTCAATGTGTCAAAATTTCCACATTCGCAACATAATAAAACGTTTTTTCTTCAAAAGTCTCCTGATTGTTTACTCCATACAAATGACTACAGGAAGTTGATACGATTACCGACAGTGTTTTTTTGTCGACATTAAGACGACGAAAAGTTGTAACGTATAGAGTAATTAAAATTTGAAAAAAAAAGCATAATAAATTTAAGGTAAAACAGCAATAAATTACATTTTATTTAATAAAAAAGAAAGATCTATGTGCCGCTTTTTGGAAAGATTTACGATTTTAAGTTTAATGTTTTCTAAACAAAAACTGTTCCACATCAAAAAAGAATGATTTATAAATACTTCAAAACATAAACATCTAGGGCATATGCAAATGAAGTATTTTAGGTATGAAACAAAGTGTAAAGATTACCATATGTGGCTTTGTTAGTAAAAATTGGTAAAGGATGTACATACATATGATAGCTCAGTCGCCAGGGGTTTTGAGGTCTCATTAAATGTTAACAGGCTGCATTTTGGTACACAGGTAGTTTCTTTGACGTAAAATATGATAAAAAAAATTTGCGAAAGTTTGATGTACGCTAAGCCCACAAAATCCAAAATAAAATCAAAAATTCGTTTTTTCGGTAATATCTTGAAAAATAAAAAAGATATCGAAAAACTAATAGCACCACGTGAAAGAGCGGCAGATTTTACAAAAGAAACAGTATATAGATTTTTTTTTAGCGCGAAAATTTATTAAAAATTCGGATAGGTGATTCAAAAAGTGTAGCACGATTAATTTGAAAGTCTACTTAATTGATATTACTTGTTTTCACAATGCAAAAAAAAAATAATATAAGATAACTTTTTGAAGAGAGGACTTCCAGCTTTCTGATGATACTAACAGTTTTTATTTTTATTGCCTTATAATTTGTAAAACTTTAAAAAACGAAATTTTTGTTTGCATGATTTTAACGGGCATACAGTAAATTATAAATATTTAGTAAAATATAGTGTTGAAAAAAAATCCTTACTCATATATCATTATTATACCATAAGTTTCAATATAAGAATAATTAAAAATACCCATATTGTCTGTGTTATTTAAAATTAAATTTTAAAATAAGAAAATTTGCCTGTTTGAAAAGTCCGTGCAAAAATAAAAACTACTTATGTGTTTAGGGTAAACCTTTTTTTATTTTTCGACATAGTCTCCTTTTAGGCTTATACACTTCGTCCAACGATGTTCTAGTTTGTTGATCCCTTCCGAATAATAGGATTTGTCCAAGTCTGCAAAATATCCATTAGTGTCTGCAATCACCTCCTCGTTTGAATAAAATCTTTGTCCCGCCAGCCATTTCTTCATATTGGAGAACAAATAGTAGTCCGAGGGAGCCAAGTCTGGAGAATAGGGGGGATGTGAAACGAGTGGGAATCCTATTTCCATTAATTTTGCGACCACGACTGCTGAGGTGTGTGCTGGTGCGTTGTCGTGATGGAAAAGGACTTTCTTGTGGGCCAATCGCGGGCGTTTTTCTTGCAGCTCGGTTTTCAAACGGTCCAATAACGATGAATAATATTCACCTGTAATAGTTTTAACCCTTTTCCAGATAGTCGATGAGGATTATCCCTTGCGAATCCCAAAAGACAGTCGCCATAACCTTGCCGGCCGAAGGAACAGTCTTCGCCTTTTTTGGTGCAGATTCCCCCTTGGTAACCCATTGTTTAGATTGTTGTTTGGTCTCAGGAGTATAGTAATGTATCCATGTTTCATCCACAGTGACGAAACGACGCTTAAAGTCCTCCGGATTCTTCTGGAACAGCTGCAAACCATCCTTGCAACACTTCACACGATTCCGTTTTTGGTCAAGCGTGAGCAATCGCGGCACCCATCTTGCGGATAGCTTTCTCATGTCCAAATGTTTATGCAAAATATTATGTACCCGTTCAGTTGAGATGCCCACAGCACTAGCAATCTCACGCACCTTAACTCTTCTGTCATCCATCACCATATCATGGATTTGATCAATGATTTCTGGAGTCGTAACCCCCACAGGCCGTCCAGAACGTTCAGCGTCACTTGTGCCCATATGGCCAGTCCGAAAATTTTGAAACCACTTATAAACTATTCTAATCGAAGGTGCAGAGTCACCATAATGTTTATCAAGCTTCTCTTTAGTCTCCTGAGGCGTTTTGTCTTTCATAAAGTAATGTTTATTCACCACACGAAATTCTTTTTCGTCCATTTCTTGAAAATCACTCGACTTCCTTGATTCACGCGAATGCCAAACACAAAGAAATAGACCAATATGGCTGAAAGTTGGTGTGCGTTCATTCAAGAGATGCTACTAACTAAACATGACCTCGATACGCGCCGGTGGTGCCATCTCTCGGACTTTGCACGGACTTTTCAAACCAGCCTCGTAGTGCGCCGCCGGCAATTTTACGTTCAAAGCAGTACGAAATAGACAAAAAAAGTCGGACAATTTTTTTTTAGTTACATTTAAAAGTGTACTCGATATTAAAAAATCATTAAAAACTTTAAAAGAGTTTCTTTTTTTTGTAATTTTGCTCTTAAAAAAGTGTTCATGATAAACGTATTTTTTGTAATCAAACAACTTACACTTAAAATAAAAAAATATTTAAAGCTGGTAAATAAAAGACGAAAGTCTAAGCTGTGGGTGTAAAGTATTTATATTTCATTTAAACATGCAGGTACAAAGAAAACAGTTATTGAAAACACAAAAATTCTAAATTACACTCTGGCCGTCATATTGGATCCGCCATTTTGAATTTTTTCAACTCTCTTCAATTTCCAATAAATCCTCATTAGTTTTAAGTCGCTCAAATGCGTACTTAACGTACATAACTGAAAAAACAGGCAAAAAACTTTTTTTTTTTCATTTTATTGTTCAGGTCGACTAAGTCAACCGATCGACTTGAAACTTTCGGAAAGTATGCCTTTTGTTGTAGCAAAAATGCCCTGAAATTTTGGTACAAAAATATTGTGGGCACAATTGAATTTGTTATTTAAAATTTGAATTGCCCGCCATTTTATGTCATTTGGTCCAAAGCAGATCTTTTTTTTCAAAATTTAGGTTTTCAACGCCAGCTTTCCGATGGCAATAAAAAAAAATTTTTTTGGAGTCATTTTTAACCGTTTTTTTTTTTACATTTGTTTATTAACCAAATGACAACAAATGCGTTTTTTCGGCCATTTTCAAAAAAAACGAAAAATTTTTATTACATCTGGTAGAGAATCGCGAGACCTTTATCTAAAAATAATTTAATTTTCGTTAACGATCTTTTTTCAAAATGACCGATAAACCGTATTTGTTGTTATTTGATTAATAAAAAAAAACGGTAAAAATGACTCCAAAAAAAAAAAATTTTAATGGTATCGGAAAGCTGGCGTCGAGATCTAAATTTTGAAAAAAAAGGATCCTTTTTGAACCAAATGGCATAAAATGGCGGGCAATTCAAATTTTAAATAACAAATTCAATTATGCCCATTGAGTTCAATATTTTTATATCAAAATTTCAGGGAATTTTTACTATAACAAAATGAATATTTTCTGAAAGCTTCAAGCCGATCGGTTCACTTAGTCGACCAGTACAATAAACTGAAAAAAAAAAACAGTTTCTTGCCTGTTATTTCAATCTTGTAGGTTATGTACGCATCTGAGCGACTTAAAATCAACAAAGATTTGTTGGAAATGTCATTATGAAGAGTTTGTTTTTTTGTCTTGATCCGACTTATATAATCGGAGTTATTCACATTTTAAGCCTTGAACGCTCGGACATCGGCTGCTCAGGCGAATATCCGCAGACAGCAGGAAGTCGTTCAACTGAACAAAGACTTGGAAGAAATTGTATTTTGGGATGACAGTAACCAAGTGGAATTTAACGCCACAAAAACCCAAGTGGCAGTAAAAGTTAACGTTGCTGAACCCGACATAGTTATGTCGGGGCACTCCATTCCCCTAGCATCGTCGCTCAATTTGTTGGGCGTTAGTTTGGGAGCAAATATGTCCTGGTATGAACATGTTGCAGGCATAGCAAGGAGAGCTTCTCAAAAGTTGGGAATATTATTTCGAACCAGAAAGCTTTACATCCCACAACAACTGTTAATTCTTTACAAAGCTCAAATTCGACCAACTATGGAATACTGCTCCCACGTTTGGGGCTCCGCTCCCAAACATACACTGCATTTGTTGGATTCTGTTCAGAGAAGAGCTGTCCATCTGATTGGAGACCCGGAATTGACCGGCGGCCTTGATTCGCTGGAACATCGAAGAACGGTTGGCGACTTGAGTCTGTTCTACAAGTATTTTCATGGAAAGTGTTCGAAGGATGTAGCCCGCTTAATTCCTCCCAAAACGGTGCATGTTAGAAATACACGTCGCGCTGGTGCTTCACATCCGTATGAGGTTCAGCTTGTTACTCCGCGTACAACGCTTTTCAAGCAGTCTTTTATATGGAGAACGTCATCCCTTTGGAATAATTTGCCCAGCGCTGTGTTTCCCACCGAATCCAATTTCAGCGATTCAAGAACAACGTGAATCGCTATTTCCGCACACATGCCACTTTAGGGACTTCCCTGCAGCACGTGTGCTAGACCCATAAAAAAAAATAACCCGCTTTGAAAACTTAAATTGTTTATAAACAAAAGAGTACAAGTTTTGCGACGTCCAGAACGCATGACAATACTCCTGGTAATATCCCAGAGAGGATAAAATTATAATATTGCTGTATCTAAACTATGCTTATCTCATCATTATTTTGACCTTTTTTAATGCACTTTTATAAGCATTTTAGAAATGGCAAATACGATTCTAAAGAGAAAATATACTTAATGTAACAGAATGAGAGAGATAATTACGAAACTTTACTACCATTTTGATAAAATCCTTGTAGCGTGATGCAAAATAAACGTAGTGTAAAAAATGAACGCTACAAAATAACTACTTTTTTTTTTAATATCTAGTACAGGCGTCGTATTCAAAACGAGTAACAATCACGCATCGAACCGCAATCCTAAAGAATACTTTACGCCTATCCTCAAAATTGGCAATCAGAAGTTTTCTTTTGTAGCCAAGACAGACAAAATAATCAAATAGACCGAGAACTGATTGGACCCTGCAATTTTACCGTTCGTTGCACGAAAATTTCATTTTAGTTCAATTTTTTTCTCCGCGAAACTATTCGATTGCTTTGTTGAGTTTTTTATTGCAGTAGCTGAACGTTCATCTTAGGAGTGAGATAGTAGATTACGTAATTTAATTTGGTTTTAGAAGCCGTTATTTCTTGGAAAAACATGGTACAAGATTAGTCATTACATTTAATAAACTCATTATATTCATGATGTGAGAAGTCACGAGACTTTTGAAGAAAAAACAATGTTTTTCCGGGAAATCGATTTTATTTTTCAACACAGTTTCCTTCAAGAGTGATACATTTATGCCAGCGATCTTCCAACATTTGGATACCTTTCAAATAGCAAGATTTGTTGAGCTCTGTAAAATAAGCGTCTGTTTCCCATTCGATTTCTTTATTTGAGCCAAATCTCTTTCCTTGGAGCTACCTTTTTGGAAAGAGATAATAATCGCTGGGGGGCAGATCTGGTGAGTAAGACTGATAACGTAGTAATTCATGGTCTAAATAGTCAAATTTCGCCATTGATTTATGGAGTTGTAAGCTGGCGCATTATTTTGATGAAACAACACTTTTTTCATCGCTAATTGCTACCTTTTCAAACGGTCCAAAACCTTTCCAGCTGATGTTTGTGTTTTCAGACGCTTCGATAGACATATACATATATATATATATATATATATATATATATATATATATATATATATATATATATACACAGTCGACACCGTTTATAGTGAAACTCTATATAGTGAAAAACTCTTTATAGTGCAATTTTTTCAAGACCTAGAATATTTTAATGAAAAGTCCTGCATATAGTGAATCTGTAAAATAGTAACACTCTATATAATAAAATTTTTACCGGAATTTTATGTAAAAATTTGTATGCATTTATTGAGATCTTGGCCATTTCGGGTTTCCCATTTTTATCTAACATTAGCACGAATTCCATTTTTATGACGCATTCTTTTGAAAAGGTTCTTAACGCGTTTATAACGCCTAATGGTTGGCAATAAATCAGGTAGATTTCTGTGAGAAACCCGGGGAATAACCCATTTTATAGAAACCCGGGGAAAAACCCATTTTATAGTCGAGGCCTAGTAATTCGCAAATTCAGGTTCAGTTTCTTTTTGTTTAAGAATCAAGTAAGATGTCCAAGCGAGTGTGTTTAAGTTAAGCTGAAAAAATTAAAGTTTTGGAGGAAGTTGATAAAGGCTGCAAAAAAACTGATGCTGCAAAAAAACTGATGTTGCTGCAAAATTTGGTGTTTCTCCAAGTTGCGTCTCTCTGATAATAAAAAGTCGCGACAGTATCATCAAGAAACCTAGTGTTCCAAGCAGTGGAAAACGAGTACGGGTGAGTACTTACGAGGATGTAAATGAAGCAGTTTTACGATGGTTTCAAGTGG
Organism: Pachyrhynchus sulphureomaculatus; assembly: GCA_019049505.1. Lineage (NCBI taxonomy): Eukaryota > Metazoa > Arthropoda > Insecta > Coleoptera > Curculionidae > Pachyrhynchus > Pachyrhynchus sulphureomaculatus. Next base: position 5,538,926 of record CM032452.1, on the reverse strand, counting down.
CCCGTACGCATCAAAACGTACCAATATCGGGAAACTCAATAAAGCAAAAGGCTCTACAATTTGCTAAAGAATTTAACTTCGTTAATTTTCAAGCTAGTGAAGGGTGGTTAAGTGCCTGGAAGACTCGCAATTCAATTGTTTTCAAGACGGTGTCTGGCGAGAGTGCAAGCGTTAGTCAGGAGGACTGTGACATTTGGACTGAAACTGTTTTAAAAAGTGCATTGAAAAAGTACAAGCCAAAAAACGTTTTCAATTGTGATGAAACCGGTTTGTTTTTTAAATGTTTGCCAAATAAAACTTTTGCTTTTAAAAGAGATAAATGTTTTGGTGTTAAAACAAGTAAAGAAAGGGTGACACTTATGGTTGGAGCAAACATGGATGGCTCAGAAAAACTGAAATTACTGCTCATAGGTAAAAGCAAAAATCCCCGTTGTTTAAAAGGAGTTAAATCTCTGGAGTTAGATTACGCCAATAATAAAAAGGCATGGATGACTTCTGAGATTTTCGAAAGATGGATCAAAGAACTGGACACGAAAATGAAAAGCCAAAAGCGAAAGATTGTGATGTTTATAGACAATTGTCCTGCACATCCACTTACTGCAAGTAAAAAATTAAGGAATATTGAATTGATCTCTTTTCCACCAAACATGACCTCCAAATTGCAACCTATGGACCAGGGTATTATAAAAAACATAAAACATCATTACCGAAACAGAATTGTTTCACAAAATTGTTAATGCGATTGATAACAACCTTCCAGTCCAAAAATTGATTACCCTTAAAGAGTGTACAACCGAAGTCGCTAAAGTATGGAGTGAAAATGTTTCTCAGAAAACTATCAAAAACTGCTTTTTCCAAAGCAGGTTTTACTGAAAAAATTGACGAATGAGAAGAAGAAGACGAAATGGATTTCGCTACCTTAAAAAGGCAATGGGGTATTCTACAAAAAACTGCTACCGTCGATGCTGATTTTTTACTTGAAGATTTCTTCGAAATCGACAATGATGTTGGCACGACAGATCTCCCAACTGACAAAGACATAATTGACGATATAAAAAGTATAGAAGATCACGAAGAAGAAACTGAAACCGGGGAATGTCCTGCTAAATTTAGTGAAAATGAAATAAGAAATGCATTTGACATTGTGCGAACTACTCTCAGGGGCCAGGAAAGTGTACCTGATCAAATCTTTATGCATTTGAATAAATGCGAGAATTTTGTTGAGCAACAATTATTTTTCAAAAGTAATGTTCAAAAGAAAATAACTGATTATTTTTCCTACTACGTATGTACGTAGTATGTACATATGTATTAACAGATTTTGTATTATTCTTTTTATTTCGTATGTAGTACATACATACATAAAGTCCGTACGTTATATCTTTACACGTGCGTCATAGTTTTCAGGCAATATCCCAGACGACTATTATATTTTTTGTCTCTTTTTACCAATACCTACGATTTATTGGTAAAAAGAAACAAATAATATAATAGTCGTCTGTTATATGGCCTGAAAACTATGACGCACGGGTAAAGATATAACGTACGGACTTTATGTATGTATTTAGCCCTGTACATGTTATGTACTATTTAAACTTTCAAATGTTTAATAAAATCTTTTCTAATAATTCAATTTTGCAATTTTTTTTGTCGCTTGTACCTTATAAAATACAAGTAAATGATTACCAATATAAAATACATACATAGCAATATATACGGATTTTTTCTTTATATAGTGAAAAACTTTCTACAGTGAAATTTCGGTCAACATTTTGGTCTTTCACTATATTGAGTGTCGACTGTATATATATATATATATATATATATATATATATATATATATATATATATATATATATATATATATATATATATATATGTATATGTATATGTATGTATATATATATATATATATATATATATATATATATATATATATATATATATAATACATTAAAATTCCAGATTTCAATCCGTTCGTCTAACAATGAATTTGCACAACGTTTCGCCAAAATCTCATTTGGCATTTTCAAGAGCTGCTCGAAACTGACTGAGAAACTGACGTGCGGTCGCCGTCTCTTTTATAGGTCCGCGTCTACGCAGATTGTAGGTAGGGGGGCCGGAAGTGTTCGTCCGAGCATCGGTGTTTGCCGGCTGGGTGATAATTACGGGTTCCGGCGCTATGCTGACTGTTACCTTCTCGATGTTTTGGTTATTCCTTGGTTTAGCTAGTAAACCCTTCCATGTAGTGGAGATATTCAGTGCATCATCTCGCTTATTTAGCTGTCCTTTTTTTTAATTTCCAAGGCTTCTCTCACTGTTTTATAATGTGAAATCGAGGCTATTTGTTTAGATAACTCAAAATTGATATTGTGATCAGTAGTAAGATATGCTGAAAAAGAGCTGAAGTTGTTTGTCTGTTTCTCTTATTTTATGATCTTGGATCCGGGTGGAGATTCTTCTGTTTGTTTGTCCTATGTACAATTTGTGGCAGTCTCCGCATGGGATGCTGTAAACTCCTTGGTTTTCCAGTTTTCTCTTGTCCTTGGGGTTACCCAGGCTGCTACGATTGATTCTCTCACCAAGTGCGAGTTGCATAATGTAACTCAGGTTCTTCAAGCAGAAGGGAATAGTGCAGCGAAAATTGAATGTGATGGCACGGTGCGTAAATGGTGCAGAAAATTTAAAAAAGGCCAAACTGATCTACACGATGAAGGGGAAAAAGGACGTAAGTCTGTCGTAACAGAGGACATTGTTCAACGAGTTGACCAAATGGTTCGAGAAAAGCGGAGATTTACCATAAGTGACTTGTGTGTGGAATTTTATGAAGTTTCAAGGTCATCTATTTACAGGATCGTAACAGAACACCCACGCTACAAAAAAACTGTGTGCTCGATGGGTTCCACAGATGTTGTCTGATGACCACAAAGCTCGCCGAATGGCATCAGCGCTAACGTTCCTCACCTGTTATGAGGCTGAAGGTGAAGATTTTTTGTAATCAATTGTGACTGGAGATGAGACCTGAAACAAAACAACAGTCACAACAATGGATGCACTTAAACTCGCCAAAGAAACAGGGAAAAATTCAAACAATCTTTCAACAATAAGAAGTTTATGGTTACCGTGTTTTGGGACCGAAAAGGTGTGTTGCTTGTTGAGTTTATGGAATGGGGGACTACGATCAATGTAGCTGTTTATAGTCAGACTTTACGACGACTGCGGGAAGTCATTCAAAACAAAAGAAGAGGCATGCTGACTTCTTGGGTTCTTTACATTCATGACAACGCCCGCCCTTACAGTGCTGCTGTAAACCAACAACTTCTTGAAGAATTTCGATAGGAAGTTTTTGAACAACCGACGTATGGCCCCGATTTAGCGTCGAGTGACTTCCACCTCTTCACGGAACTGAAATTGGCCTCACAAACTTAACGTATTAGCTACAAGCTTCTATATATGATTTTTAATTTAAAATCTAGGACCACAACAAGCAGCCGTTAGTGCTGGATTCGAATCAGCAACCTGCTGGTCACTTAGCAGGCTTTGAATCCATGGCACTATCGAGGCCGGTTATATATATATATATATATATATATATATATATATATATATATATATATATAATACGAGATTACTAGTCAAGCTCATATTTTAATAAAAAAAAAGAAACCGAGTTCAAATTTTAGGGACATATATGGCTGAAATAGAGATTTAAACTGTAAAAACAATGTAACTATTACTTCCAGTTTCTTTATCTATAATTTTACAGTAAGACACTTCGACAAGAGGACATAGAAAATGCGAAGTAAAGCAAAAAAATTCCACTCGGAATGTAACAAACGAACGGATGTATTCGTGAATTACTTCTTCTACACATTTTCTCCATCCCTGAATCACTACGACTTACCATTTCACACCCCTACGGAGAGACTTCTTCTTCTTCCTACTTATAGCTAGGCACTATTGCCTGTTTTCTTTGTTCACTGATCTATACATATATCGTCGTTCCATCTTTTTCTCGGACGTCCCACTGACGACTTGTCTCTTGCTATCCGTACTATCCTGTTGTTTACTATTCTTCCTATGTGTTGATCCCTTTCCACTTTTCTTCTTAACCACTGGCTGATATTTTCTATATTACATGTGCATCTTACAGTCTGTCAGTACGTGACTGCTCGTATTCTTGAAAACATGTGTTTCGAGAACATTTTTTGCTATCAATGTATTCTTTGGTGTGCTAACAACGACGCAATTACCTTTGTAAGTTGTCCAATCGCCTCCTGCATCAATAATCCCCAGGCACCTTCGAGGCATGCTGGCGACGAGATTTTTTGCATACTCCGCAAATTTTTCGAATCTGGCGAGACAACTGAATCAAAGTCCTCAGAGTTTTTCCTCTAAGCGTTCTCTTTACAAGGGACCAAACGTTTTCAATAGGGTTGGAGTCTGGCGATTATGAGGGCCACCATAGTATCTCATCGTGAGCACAAGCGAGTCACTTCGCGACGTGATTTTCACCCAGCAAAAGTTTCTTCAAGGTGGTTCGGAATTTGACATCATGGGCACGAAGCTGGTGTAGAATGGTCTCATGAGACACATTTAAACTTGATTTTCTTAATTTTGCCACTCCTTAATGGTCCGTTAATTTCGGGTTCCGTGAAAACAAAGACATGATTCGTTTTTCGACTTTCGGAGTGACTTTCCCTACCGAGCCACGTTTTGGCAAATCGTCAACATTTTACGTCTCGTTAAAATGATTTATCTACTTCTTCACACACGATACCGACTTTTTAATATATTTAGCGGCCGCGGAATGTGTTCTTTGGATGGGAACAAAGAAAGACTGCCTCGAACCGACGCGCAACTAGGTGACTCATTTTAGATTTTACGTGATTTCGACGAAAACTCAGAATCGACTGACACTTTTACTAAATAGCTAGAATCGCTTCTACCAAAAATAAATTATCGCGGACACGTTCTTACTCGCCAGACTATGTCTTCTTTTCAAGCCATCAAAACTTAAGTTTTTTATGTATTTCTTGACAGATATTTTTCGTAGCGCTGTTATATCACATGTATCAGTAATCAGGTAATCTGCTCGTACCACCCTCTTCAAGAATTCTTTTATATGGAGAAAGTTATCACTTTGGACTGAATTGCCTAGTAATATGTTTTTCATCGAATGCCATTTGCAGCGATTCAAGACCAATGTGTATCCCTTTTTCCGCAAACACGTCGCTACTGGAGGACTTTAAGGATTTTCTTGCAGAAAGGGTAGATAGAGGAACAGCATGAGTGAGATGCAACAGCAAAGAGGAATGGTACAAATAAGTAAACAGAATGACAGTCACTAGCAGGAAGAAGAACCAATGTAGATTCGGAACCGTCGGAATAACACCCCCTCCAATGCAAAAATGGTCATAAACTGTTCGTTTTACTACCATTTTTATTAATGTTATCTAAGAATTAGAGAAATACATAATCTTATTAAATAACCAGAGATATCGTCGACGTAATTTTACAGAGAAAATGCTCTCGCAAGTAATAAAGAGGACGGTTTTTTTTTTCTAGAAATTTATTTGATGTCAAAACATTTATAAACCTGTATAAATTATGCTCTAAAGTAAAAGATTGCCAGAAAGACATAAAATATGAAGGTGCTTGAAAATCTGAGTAAGGCGCGAATCTGTAAGAACATCCAATTACAGAGCTGTTTTTATTTGTTAAGTTCTCCTGCAGTGGCGTACGATCTTTATGTTTTTAGTGTTCTGTATGGAACACTTATAAGATCACTTCGGTGTCTGTCCGTTTGTCTGTCCGTCTGTCACATCCGATTTTCTCCGAAACTATTTGACATAGAAAGTTAAAATTTGGCGCAGATTAGGAATTAAGGAATTTCTTACGAGTAACTGTTAAAAGTAGTTTCACTTGAAATTTTGAGAACTAATAGATTTTTAGCATCATGCGTTCGCTGCTTCAATATAAAAATGGTTTACGACGCCGTATTGCCATAAATATTAACAAATTACAAAATATACTATTCAGGATTAGCCGAAAATAAACATGAGTATGGAGTGGGAGTTATAGTTGACAAAGCTACAAACAAATGGGTCACAAATTTTACGCCTATTTCAGACAGAATAATGCTCATCCAAATAAGAACGAAACCTGTTCCTCTTAGCGTCATACAAATATATGCTCCCACTGCAGATGAACAGGATGACGAGGTTGAGCAATTTTACCAGCAAATAACAGAAGCTCTAAAAACAATATAAAAACGAGACTTGACAGTCATAATGGGAGACTTCAACGCCAAGACTGGAAGAGGTAGGTCAGGAACTTCCGCAGGACCATATGGTCTAGATTAAAGAAATAACAGATGCGAATGGCTAAACATTTGTAGTGAAGAAATAGTTATGTTATCACTAACACCTTCTTCAACCTACCACCACGGAGATTATATACATGCAAGTCACTACTAGACTCACCAGACCATATTACCAGAAATCAAATAGACTATATTCTAGTGAATAAACGTTCAGTGTTGTATCTGTCAAAACATATCCCAGTGCTGATGTAAACTCGGATCACAATGCCTTGGTAGAGGTTCTAAGAATGATCTTGAAAAAGTTTAAAAGAAAACAGGAAAACATATACGATATGCGACAACAACGAAAATGTAACAAACGTAATTAAAAAAGATCTTAATTAAAAACTCCGAGACACAGATCTAAACGAAGACATAGAATCTGAAATAGAAAAGTAAAATGAAATCACAAGGGGGCTAAAGAATAAGTATCTAACTATGGAATAAACCCCTAAAAGGAAGGAATGGATGACAGATGACATTTTATGACTAATCGAGGAAAGATGGTTACACAACAACAGAGGTAACAAAAGAGAATATAGCAGACTACACACACAAATACAGAAAGAAATTCAGCTAAAGATAGGTGGAATGGTAAAAGGTGTAAAAGAGATAGAGGAGTAGCAGGGAAAGTATGATAGCTTTAATATATATCTATAGAAAAATCAAACACTTAACTGGTGAACGGAGAACGAAATCAAATGTACGTTTAATAGATCATCGAGGAAACGTTGTTATCGATAAGGAAGAGAAGCTGAAGATATAGCAAGACTATATTACAGAGTTATTTTCTGATGCAAGACCAGATCAGCTACAATGCTCAATAAACTTGTTTGGGCCCTGTATTACCACCGATGAAGTGCGCATTGCAATAAATCAACTAAAAAATGGAAAAGCCACCTGTCCCGATGAATTCCATGGGGAGTTTTTTAAGCTTAAGTTTATAACGATCCCAAAAAATAAAGGCGCTAGAAAATGTGGAGAATATCGAACAATTAGCCTTATAAGCCATCTTTTAAAAACATTTCTGAAAATCATTCACAGAAGAATTTACAAATTGTGTGAAGTAAACATGTCAGCTACACAATTCGGTTTTCGTGATGTCATGGGAACCAGAGAGGACTTGTTTTCTATGCAGCTTTTGATTCAGCGATGTAGAGACGTCAATTGTGACGTATATTTGTGCTTGATCGACTACCAAAAGGCCTCTGATAGAATCAAACATCACAAAATGATCAAAATTCTGAAAAGCCTTGGGCTAGATGGAAAGGGTCTGCGGATTATTGGCAACCTCTAATGGAACCAGATGGCATTTATTAAAGCAGATGGGGAGTAAGGCAGAGTTGTGTTTTGTCTCCACTACTGTTTAATATATACTCTGAGCAAATTTTCAGAGAGGCACTGGAAGACGCTGATGAAGGAATACTGCTGACAATACAACGGTTATGGCTGATAACTTAAAGGGTCTACAACATCTTATGACAAAAATAAACGAAGTCAGTAATCGATACGGCCTCGAACTTAATCTCAGCAAAACAAAGTACGTGGTAATCAGCAAGTCTCCGGTTCCTGCTACCTTGTTGATGGTTAACAATCAACAAATACAAAGAAGTAGTGTTCCTTAAAATTACATCACTTTTCAAAACCTTAGCAATAAAGTTGAGCACGAAAATGAGACTCTTAAGATGTTATGTCTTCAGCGTCCTTCTTTATGGTGTGGAATCGCGGACGAAGCCACTTCCAAGAAACTTGAGGCATTTGAACTATAGCTATATCGCCGAATTTTGAAAATTTCTTATACTGCATAAGTATGATTGTCGATAATTTACCCGATTTTCGACTGGGTAAATTATCGAAAATAAAACATTCGAAAACAACTGTCGAATGTATAAAGTTTTATACAACCAAATTACTCAAAAAAAAATAAATAAATAAATAAATAAATTAATATAATTAATTGTTTGACGTGCTATGTGAGAGCTGGCATTGTCATGATGACGAATGATGCGATGGTTTCGGTTGTTTTTCCTGATTTTATCGATGAGTTCTGGCAAACAAATTGTTGTATACCATTCAGCATTAACTGTTCTTCAAGCCTTTAAAGTAATGGATGCAACATGTCCAGTATAACCAAAGAAACAAGCTATCATTTTCTTGGAAGTGCTTAACGAATAAACCACTTTTGTTAGATTCAGTTCACCTTGGAAAACCTAAACAGTTTTGGGCTCGTACGAATATATGGTTTTCTATTAAGAGCGTTCTAACTTTAAAACTGAATAAAACAAAGAGTTTTTAAAAGCAAAGTTCATTTTGAAACTCTTATTTAACGGGAAATTTTATGCCATTTAAGATTTAAACAAGATATCGCCCAAATGGCCGTTGTGGCTCTTTCTGCAGACACGAGTCCACTTACACCAATTTTCCAAGAGTGAGGCCAGTATTTCCGGTCTTACGCCGGCTATGGCACGACAAATGTTAGTATGAAGTGCATCAAGAGTTGCTGGTTCGCTGATGTAAACTTGTGATTTAACGTGCAATACACAGCCTAAACCATTAAATATAGAACAATATTATGTAGCAGAGAATATCTATAATCTATAATATATATAAAATGCAATGTCTATCTGTCTGTCTGTCCATTAGTGCGTTTATCACGCGAGAACCACTTATCCGATTTACGTGTCTTTTTTTTAAATTCATATATATGTTCTTTGGCCAAGTTATATAATAATAATAATAATCTATATCTATAATATATATAAAATGCAACGTTTCTCTGTCTGTCTGTCCGTTAGTGCGCTTATCCCTCGAGAACCACGTATCCGATTTACGTGATTTTTTAAATTCATACTGTTCTCTGACCAGGTTATAGATATATATTTTATTACATCTATAATATATATAAAATGCAATGTATCTCTGTCTGTCTGTCTGTCCGTTAGAACATACATATGTTCTTTGACCAGGTTATAGGATATATTTTATTGCGTTAGGTAACATAAAGAATAAGCAGTGACGATAATAGTGAATCAACTCGGAAAAAAAGCTACCGTTAGCACAGCGCTTATCACTTGAGAACCACTTATCCAATTTATGTTTTTATAAATTTATACATATGTTCTATATAATTCGATATAAGCCTAGATAATGGGAGATAATGAGAGATAAGCAGAGATAAGTCTAGATAATGGGAGTTATGGTGAGATAATGGGAGATAAGGAGAAATAATGGGAGATAAGGAGAAATATTGCGAGATAAGTCGAGATAAGCCTAGATAATGGGAGATAAGGTGAGATAATGGGAGATAAGGAGAAATAATGGGAGATAAGGAGAAATAATGGGAGATGAGCAGAGATAAGCCTAGATAATGGAAATTATGTAGAGATAATGGGAGATAAGGAGAAATAATAAGACATAAGGGGAAATAATGGCAGATATTTTATGACGTTAGGTAACATAAGGAATAAGTAGTGACGATAGTAGTGAATCAAGTCCACGCGAGCGGAGCCGCGGGCACGGCTAGTTAATTGATAAAACATGTCTGTAGTGATGATTATGTGTATGAGTGGTATAAATGTTTTAAAGAAGATTGTAACGACCTAAATGACGATGAACAAAAAAAATAATTAAAAAATTATTTATTTATCTTTGTACACAAGTACTTATGGTTCTACATGATTTTCATACCTCCCCAAGCAGTTTTGGTATCTAGGCAACAGTGTTTTATCCCTGCTTCCAAATTTTGGAGCCTGTTGTCCAACTCCCTGTTTGACTCTGTCATCACTGGCGAAGGAATTCATTTTTTGCAGTAAAAATAACGACTAACATTGGGTATTTCATAACTGGCGGCAACACGAAGTGGAGTCTACATGGCGCCCGGCTTGCTACTGACTTTTGAACACTTCAAGATCACTGAATCGACTACGAATGCTGCCACTATGTCCGGACTAAAATTCCTTGCACTCGGGAATTAAGTGCCTCACTCGTACTTCGACACAAAAATAAGGGAAATTTATTTTTTGGATACCCTTCAAATGTATAGCATAAAATTTTGTTTTGCTTTTTAAAAATTTATTCGTTTGAAAGTTTTCTTTTTCGAAAATTATTTTTGCCGGTGACCAAAATCTGTTAAAAAATGTTCCAACTTTACAACAACACACCGTAAATAATAAAAATGTATGAACGAAATTAGGTTGCAGTTAACTTTTTCAAATGGTATAGTATTTTTCAAGATCTAAGAAAGTGATTTGGCAAATTGATGCAATAAAAACATTAAACGACCGTTAGGATCTTCGCAAATACCTGGCCTCCCTTTCAATCTGACATTTTATTGGGTGTTTATAAATATAAAGAATATTCTTCATTTTATCTGCAGTATTATACTGAAATAGTTGCCCGTTGCGGCAAAAGTGATAGTTAAAAGTGTTTATTTAAAGTTAGTGGAGCGAAGCCACGAAAAGTACTTTTCATTGTTGGAGACATCAGCTTTAACAAGTATCCTTGAAAGTACAGTTTGGAAAATTGTTAATTCGATAGCGCCTAAAAAAACACGACAAGACAAAGGTGTGTCGAAATGTATTGATTTCTGTCAAGAAGGCTCAATCTGCCGCAAAATTTATGAAATGTATGCAGAACAAAAAGTTCCTACGTTATTGTCACTTTGACGGAGGCTGTCCCAGGATAGTAGTGACATAAAATGTTTCACTACAACTTTATGGCGTATTCTACATCGTTTGAGGTTTTTGTTCAAAAAAATAGACAAAAGGCAAGTTATAATGGAATCACTGCGCCCACAACAACCCAGAATTGAATATCTTGAAAAAATAAATACGGCTAGATCGGAGAATCGAACGATAATCTACCTAGATGAGACTTGGTGTGACACCCACGACACACCCAGTAAAGGATGGATTAATAAATCCAAAAAATGCCACACCAAAGCTCGATCAAATAAAGGTAATAACCATTTTACATGCGGGGTCAGAAGAAGGCTGGATACAAGAATGTCTATTTATAGCAGACAAGAATATTTTAGATTTCAGCTTGGATTATCAATGTGATACAACCGCTGAAGTTTTTGAAAATTGGCTTCACAACAAATTAATGCCGAACATACCACCGAATAGCTGTATTGTGATGGATAATGCATCCTATCATAGTCGCCAAATAAATAGAGTACCAAGTTCCACCAGTAGAAAACGGGAAATACAAGCCTTTTTGTGCGAACGTGACATATATTTCCATGAATGTTATACAGTTAAACAATTGTTAGAAGTTTTAAAACGCTACAGTTTTTCAAAGGAACATGTTTGTGATAAAATTGCAAAGGAAACAGGACACGAAATAATTCGGCTTCCACCATATTATTGTATCTTTAATGCGATAGAGGTGATATGGCATAAAATAAAGTCTAATATACGTGCTCACAATAATACACCCACTTTAAAGAGTAGTGTGATTGAGTTGATAAAGATAGAAGTCAAAAATGTAACCGTTGAAAACTGGAGAAACTCTACTCAACACGTCAAAAAAATTGAAAACTCATATAGATGTATGTACATAAATATAAATAGTTTAGAACCTGTAAAAAAACTTATTATTGATTTGCAAGATAGTAGCGTCAGCGAAATTGAACTAGATATTAATTAACAACTAAAATTGTAACATATGTACGCGAGGACACTGTACACTGTTTTAATATATTCGTGTAATTACTATATTGTGTATTATTTAGTACATAAAACATTAAAATTCAACCGTCTTATAATAAAATTTTAAACACAACAATTTTACAATCAGGTATAGTGCGGCCCTGCACAATGCCTTGTCATTAAACCTCCGTAAATTATTCATTTTCGAATCTTGTTGAATTCTGAATGCGTATAGGTAGCTAAGTCACTTTCTCAGATCGTGAAAAATACTATACGACGCTTGCTTTCCAAGAATGGATGAACAAAATCACTTCGTGTATTAAACAACTTTTTAAATTTAAAAATTTTAAGAGTTCAGGAACTTGCAATACGAATACTACGGCTACAAAGATTTAAAACAAAATATTAAACGATATTCTTCTTCTTCAAGTGCCCTGTCCGGTCCCCCGAACGTTGGCGATCACCCTGGAGAGCGCGTCCCTGTTCTCTGCCATTCTAAAAAGATCACCTGCCTTCTGAATGTCGGTCCATGACCTGATCTTGTTAAGCCATGACATCTGTTTTCGGCCGACACCGCGTCTTCCCTCAATTTTGCCCTTCATGATTAACTGGAGTAAGCGATACTTGTCTCCCCGCAAGATGTGACCTAGATAAGCTATTTTGTGGCATTTTATTGTTGTAAGTAGCTCTCTTCCTGTTCTTGCACGCCTAAGAACGTCTTCGTTTGTTACCAAGTCAGTTCAAGGAATACGCAGGATTCTTCGATGAGTCCACATTTCAAAGCTCTCTAAACGATTAATCGTGCTTACTTTGAGAGTCCAGCTTTTTGCACCGTACAAAACAACCGACCAGATGTAACATTTGACCATGCGTTGACGCAGCTTGAGATTTATGTTGTCATTACAAAATAGTGTTCTCATATTCAAGAAGTGATTCCTGGCTGTCTCGATGCGACATTTTATCTCTATGTCGGGGTCTAATTGTTCCGTCAGGATGCTACCCAAATACCTGAACCTCTCAACCCGTTCGATTTGAGAATTGTTCAGAAACAAATGAGTGTCTCTATGTGGATCTCGGCTGAATATCATGAGTTTCGTCTTACTGATATTAATGTTAACGCCAAGATCTGTTCCAACTGTGCTGATTTTATTTAACAGTTCCTGAAGACCCTCTATCTTATCACATATGATGACAGTGTCGTCTGCATATCTAGTTGTGTTGAGTAGTACGCCATTTACTCTAACTCCATGGTCTACATTCTCGAGGGCCTCCTTGAAAATTCGGTCCGAATAAAGGTTGAAAAGTAGAGGCGAGAGGATACAACCCTGTCGGACTCCTCGCTGTATTTGGCTGCTAGATGTTGTCATCCCTTCTATACGTACTTCCGCTGTTTGTCCCCAGTACAGATTTTCAATTATACGTATATCTCGACTGTCCAATTGTACCTCGCGTAACATTGATATCAATTTAGAGTGTAGCACCCTGTCGAATGCCTTTTCGTAATCTATGAAACAGGCGAATACCTCTTTACGCTGATCTCGGCACTTCTGGAGAAGGACATTAATACGAAACAAAGCCTCACGGGTTCCGAAAGCATTCCTAAAACCCATCTGAGCGTCATCAAGATCAAATTCACACTTTTTGCGAATTCTGGCATGTATCACGCGCAAGAGTGTCTTTAAAAGATGACTCATCAAACTTACCAAGCGATAGTCACTACATTTTTTAGGTCTGGTTTTTTTTGGAATAGTCACAAAGGTCGACCCTGTCATCTGGGATCATGAGCCAGTCATCTGGGATCACTCCAGTGTTATATATCAAGTTAAATAATTTTGTGATTTGTGATATGTTTCCCTTGCTTACAAGTTTCAATATCTCTGTCGGAATCTGATCCAGACCCGGAGACTTTCCATTGGGTCATATATGGATGGCGTGAAGCACTTCTTCGTTAAGAATTTCTGGACCTTCCTCCATATTTTCTTCATTATTCTGTAAGGGTGGTCTATCGTCATGAAATAGTTCATTTATACATTTTTCCCATGTGCCTCTGATTTCCCGTTCATCCATTATAGGTGTATTTGTTGAATCCAGCAGGGTAGCTGGTTGTGGTTTTTTGTAGATACCAGCAATCTCCTTAAGTTTCTTGTGGCTACGAAAGTTATCGTGTTTCTTTTCTAATTCTTCCATTTCCCGGCACATTTCTCTCATCCAGCCTTCCTTGGCTCTCTTGATTTCTCACTTAATGATCTTCTGTAGCCTTTTATATTCTTCATTGTTGTTCTTGACCTGTCTTCTTCTCTCAATCAATATCAAGATATCGCCAGTCATCCACTTTTTTTTCTTGGTTTCTCCTGATGTTTGTAGGTGCTATTACACGTCCTGTTCAGCATATTTTTCAGCTTATCCCATAGTGCCCCGACTTCTGTCACATCACCTTCATTCACTTTGCCAAGTTCATCTTGCAGTTCTCGTTGCACCATTTCTCTTACTTCTCGTTGATCTAATTTTGCCAGGTTTAGTGATTTATATGGTCGCTTTTTGCATACCAATTTAAGCTTTAGTTTTATATCGGCAACCAAGGGTACGTGATCCGAGCCAATATCTGCTCCAGGGTAGGTTGTTACACGTTTTTATACTGTTCCTGAAGCGTTTGTTAACCAGAATATAGTCTATCTGGTTTCTAATGGGTTCTTGGTCGTTGACTTCAGCAGGCGACATCCATGTATAAAGACGTCTTTTGGGGAGTTTAAACCATGTGTTCGTGATAACCATGTCATTTTCCTGGCAAAACTCAAACAGTCTGTCACCTCGGTGATTGCGCGAACCTAATCCAAAGTCTCCGACCAAATCAGATCGTCGCCCTTGTCCAATCTTAGCATTATAATCCCCGAGTATAAGTGTTAGGTCGTCACTGCTGAGTTTCCCCAGGACTTTATTAAACTAAACGATATTAATAGTCAATAACCCTCAGTACATCTGATGTAAAACGGCCAAAAATTTTTAATTCAAGAGGAAGTTGGATGGACGGGAAAAGAAAGAGTAGTAGTACTATCGCCGCCACCTAATACTTCGTTTGCAAACAGGCAGATCTCGACTTTCTCATACCTCTGGTAGTAGTACTGATAATTAAAACGCGGCTCAGCCTAGCAAACATACAAAAGAAGTCCTTTCTGTCAATTCCTAATAATTTCCTCCAACTGAACTTCACTGAAGGTCAGGTCAATCCAAAGAAGCGATATCAGTTTACCTACGAGGATGGATTGAAAAATTTCTACATCTAGTTCAAAAAAAGATTCCTCAAGGTCTTCAAAATACTGGTTAACTGCGGCTTCAACGTCTACATTTGATGGAAATTTCTGGCCACCGAGGTGTTTTTTTAGGTTTGAAAACAGATGAAAGTGCGAAGGTGCGAAATCAGGAGAATAAGCCGGGTGGAGCAGCAATTTGAAACCACAATCACGAATTTTGAGTCCTAGACTCAACAGACGTTCACACGTCTGTTGAGTCTAGGAGCGTTGTCCTGATGGAACAAAACTTTCTTTCTCAGTAATCCTGGTACCATCACTTTTCCAGCAGACAGAATTGCCTTCGCTTTCTTTGGAGTCGGATCACCAGATTTTTTCCACTGCTTGGATTGTTGTTTTGACTCTGGGGTATAGTGGAGAACCCAGGTTTCGTCCATTGTCACAAACCTGTTAAGAAAATCTTGCGGATTAGCCTCAAACATCTCCAAACAGTGTCGAGAAATCGTGAGTCGAATTCGTTTTTGTTCAACTGAAAGCAATCTGGGGACCCACCTAGCGGAAACCTTTGAAAATCCGAGTTCGTTGGCAATGATGTATAGTGTCTTTTTTCAGTCGTAGACGTCGTGGGCCGGCCGGAGTGAGGGTTATCTTCGATGCTCTCTCGTCCACGGAGCAGATTCCCTAGTGTTGTTTTCATATCATCGTGGATCTGCTTTGGTGTTAATCTTTTTTTAAACAGGTACTTGATGACCGCACGTTGTTCAATTTTTTCCATTTTTCCCAAAACGCTGCACTTGGTCTCACTAAACTCATTCTAACCTAAAAACCAAAAATTCTACAGCAACAAAATTTTACACTGTGACAACCAAAGAAAGTATGAACTTATTGAGGGTACCATAATAAAAATATAATTATTTTTTGGTGAAGCCGTGAACTTTTTAATCCATCCTAGTAGCAGTACTAATTGCGGTTTCAACCTACATTGGTCTATGAGAGTTTTCAAAAAGGAAATTATGACACCTCTGCTTATTTTAAGCACCCAAACAAGATATGTCCTTCAAAGCCACGATATAAAAACTTTGGCCCAGATGGGGATACAATACCACGACTCCTTTAGGCATTAATAGACACATTCTTTAAAAGCTGCTCGCACCTGTTGTTTAGACATGCCGAAACTTGAGTCCAGACCCTCGTAAGAAGTCATGATTCGTTCTTCTGCCGTTTTATTGTCCGATGTACAAGGACGGAGCTTAGAATATTTGTTTCCGTTTAGAGATCAGAATCTTGCAATACAAATACTACAACAAAAATTTAAAACAAAATATTAAAAGATACTAGTGGTCAATAACCCTCAGTACTATCTGATGTAAAACAACTAAAAATTTTTAATTCAAGTGCAAAGTGGATGGGCAAGAAAATAAAGAGATTGTAGTACTATCGCAATAGGATACTAACACCACCTAATACGTCGTGTGCAAACAGGCTGATCTCGACTTTCTCACACCTGTGGTAGTAGTAGTGATAATTGAGGTGAGGCTTAGCCTAGCAAACGTACCAAAGAGATCTTTTCTGTCAACTCCTAATAATTTCTCCCAACTACATTCCCGAAACCTTCCCGAAGGTCATGACATCGTTTCACGCCAGGGTATAAGCTTATTTTTTGCGAACTGTTATCAATCAACAGCAGTACTAATTGCAGTTTCAACGTACATTGGTCCTTGAGAATGTCCAAAAAGAAACGTAGGACACAAACAAGCTATGTCCTTCAAAGTCACGGCGCAGGCGGGGTTACGATACCACGACTTCTTTGGGCACTAATCGACACATTCTTTAAAAGCTGCTCGCAGCTGCGGTTTAGATATACTGAAACCTAAATAGGGTCCTTCGTAAGAAGTCGTGATTCGTTTGTCCGTCGTTTTATTGCCTGATGTCCAAGGATCGATCTTAGAATATTTTTTTTCCATTGAGATTCATCCAGGACATTTTTGCACTCCGCGATGAGGGCTGAGTTCGTTATCGCCTTGAAGGTTAGCGGAAGAATTCCTTTTTCTGATATTGATTTTAGATCTCTAGCTCAAAAACTGTAGATTTTATTATTACTTCAGGTATCCTACGTGCTCTGAAATGAAGTAAAACATGGCATGTTATATTCTGGTGATGGATAGGTGGTATGTACTGGTTATCGATTAATCTTGAGCCTGTTGTACTATTGAAGCAAGAGTAAACCTTATCGACGGTCTACGCCTAGTAAGCAACCATATACTTTTCTGCGTATTTTTAACGGACGGTAAAAACATATTTCGTTTAGAGGTTTTTATATTTCCGCTGGCACTGGTAAACCTGCGAAATAATCCTTACATTTCTACGCAGGATAACGTTTTGTCATCTTTCAGCACCGGACTGAAATCCTTATTTATTAAGGATTCCACAAGTCGCTGCGACAACGATGGAGAATTTGCGTGTACCAGCACCAGCAACCGAGTCGTTTTTGTATATTTGTCAAATTTACGCCAAAGCCAAATTTCATCCCCCTGCTAACAAATTGAGGATTTTCCTGGTTTTGTCAACGAATAAGAAATATTCTTGCTCATAACGTGGAAATGGAATATATGCGGATAAAAAAATGATATTTATTTGTTTTGTTAGATTATATACCAAAAAAAATAAACGTTGATTTTCTTGACGCTTATACGAAAATTTAGAAACCTCTAAATTAGGTTTTACAGTGCAGACAAAAATTGACGTAGGCTAATATAAAGTATATGTATGGGGTAAAAAGTCACAAGACCTTTTTAGTGTTCCATACGGAACACTTATAAGATCACTTCGGTGTCTGTCTGTCTGTCTGTCTGTCTGTCACACCCGATTTTCTCCGAAACTATTTGACATAGAAAGGTGAAATTTGGTAATAATATAGGAATTGATGGCCTCATCAGAGCCATGTAGTTTTGAGAATTAAATTTTGACTTAAGGGGTTAGTTTTGGGGGGTGAAGTCGGAAGTGAAAAAAAATTTTTTTTACTAGGTCATCGAGTGTGGTGTCAAATGAAAGCTTGTGAAAACACGAGTAAAAATATACATATAATATTATACTTGCGCGTACTTTTCTTTGTATTATTTTAAAAATTCGCGAAAAATCGCTGTCCCGGGCCTTATCTCGAAAAGTACTTATCAAAAAATTTCGAAAAAATTCTGGAATATTCTCCACGGGGTGTAGATTGAACGAAAATTATCACGAGTTCATTACCTTCAATATTTGTATAGTACATAAAAAAAACAAAAATTTCAAGGTCATCAGATTTCAGTAAAGATTGGAAACAAACTTTATTGAAAACTCATTTGGGGTGTGTTTTGTGAAGTCACTGATCATTTTATACCACCGTAACATAAATTTTAACTTAAGGGGTTCGTTTTGAGGGGTGAAATCGGAAGTGAAAAAAATTTTTTTTTACTAGGTCATCGAGTGTGTGTCAAATGAAAGCTTGTGAAAACACGAGTAAAATATATATATAATGTAATACTTGCGCACACTTTTCTTCGTATTACTTTTAAAAAATCGCTGTCCCCTACCTTATCTCGAAAAGTACTGATCAAAAAATTTTGAAAAAATTCTGGAATATTCTCCACGGGGTATAGATTGAACGAAAATTATCACGAGTGCATTACCTTTAATAATTTATTTGGTATATAAAAAAAAACAAAATTTCAAGGTCACCAGTTTTCAGTACTTTGTTGAAAACTCATTTGGAGTGTGTTTTGTGAAGACACTGATCATTTTATACTACTCTAACAAAAATTTTTATTTTAAAAACAATCTACGTACGGAACACTAATTGTGCAAGTTCAACTTGCACTTGACCGGTTTTTTTATATCAGATAAATTATTATACGTAATGCACTCGTGATAATTTTCTCTCAATTTATACTTTATTAAGAAAATTCCAAAGTTTTTTCAAAATTTTTTGATGAGTACTTTTCGAAATGGAGGGGGGGCAGAGATTTTTGGCTATATTTTAAAAATAATTCAAAGGAAAGTGTGCGCAAGTATTACATCATATGTATTTTTGAAATCGCGTTTTCACAAGCTTTCATTTGACATCCCAGTCGATGACAAAGTAAAAAAAATGTCTTTTCACTTCCGGTTTCACTCTCCAAAACTAACCCCTTAAGTCAAAATTCAACTTTCAAAACTACACGGCTCTGTTTGGGCCATCGATTCCTATATTTGTGCCAAATTTCAACTTTCTGTATCAAATAATTTTAGAGAAAATCGTCATAGTAAATTAAAACTGAGTGTTATAGTGTGTATACAAATATTTTTTTTGAAAAGTGAGGACGGCATATTTATTTATTTATTTATTACGGTAACACCATTTTTACAAAAAACATCGACAATATGCAAGAGAAAAAAACAATGTGAATGAACAATTTAATTAAAGCTAAATCTAAAACTAATAGGTCAGAATGCAGGATATTACAAATCTAAATTAATCATTCTAAAGGTAAACAGTACTAGACATATAATACAATACCAATGGGAAACTACCCGAAAATTAAAGAAACTCTATAGCGAGGTGAGTTGCTTGACCATATTTTTGAATCGGTGTACTGGGCCATCAATTGGCAAATTATATTTATTGCTGCATTCTTAAGATTGGACTATGCAAACCATAGTTTCTGGTGACATTAGCTGGGTAAAATAACGACCTGGCGTCGGTACGATGTACGGTGTGAAAAGATAATTTACTAAGTAAGTACTTACAGTCTATACACCCATTTAGTAGCTTAAAAAAGAAATGTAGTTCAGCTTGCATTCGTCTGTCCTGAAGACTGCACATATTTAACAATCTTTGTACCAGGTCATGGTTGGTATGTCCCTCAGGAATTTTCAGTTTAAAAGAACAGATACGTAAGACTTTTCTTTGGACACTCTCCAACTGATTAATATGGACATTATAAAAAGGAGACCACACCGGGCTTGCATACTCCAAAATCTGTCGAACGTACGAGCAATACAATAATTTAAACACATTACATGAAAAATCGGCACTACGTCTATCAATAAAACTCAAACACCTACCGGCTCGCTGCACCACACTCATTTGATGGCCGATGAAGGATAAAGAACAATCAAACATCACACCAAGATCCCTAATCTCATGTACCCATTTTAAAATGGTTGTATTTATACTATAATCAAACTGCATAGGACTTTTTAATCTAGAAAATGATATACAGGAACATTTATCAGTATTCAGACTTAAGCAGTTTAAAGTTGCCCATTGGAAAAGTCAACATCCGCTTGCAAAACAAGACTGTCCACAGGACTAGAAATAATTTTGAGTAATTTCAGATCATCGGCAAACATGAGAAAGGAAGTATTGGTCAGGAAATCCCTCGAGTCATTTACAAATAAGAGAAACAAAAGGGGGCCACAGTGAGAGCCCTGGGGAACGCCCGAGGGCACTATACTTAGGTTAGAGATATAATTATTTATTCTGACACTTTGCTAACGGCCCATTAAAAAACTCTCCAGCCACCGAAGAATGTGAATGCTGAACCCAAGCGACCCAAGTTTGCTCAACAATAACCGATGGTTCACTTTGTCGAACGCCTTAGAGAAATCAGTATATATGTATCAACCTGACAGCCCCTCTCAAATGCGCCCAACAGGTAATCCTCATATGTCAGAAGATTAGATACACAGAAGCGAAAACGCTGAAAGCCATACTGTTCATCCATGATCACCCGCCTACAGTGCCAAGAAAGACAAGAAGTGACCAATGAGGCAAAAAGCTTTGGTATGGTCGACTGTATGCAGATACCCCTATAATTAGTCACGTCGCTACGATTACCAGATTTAAAAATTGGGGTTATATAAGATGTTTTCCAATAATCAGGAAATACTTCCAAATCCAATGAGAGATTGAACAGGAAGTGAAGTGGTTTGCTTAAGGTGCACACATATTTCTTTAATAATAGAGGCGGGACACCATCAGGCCCACTTGAGGTTTTAGGCCTGAGCGAGATCAGTTCATTAAAAACATCAATCAAACTAATAATCACGTTATTTAATGTTGTCAATTCAGTAAGGCTCGAGTAGTAGTCCGGTATTTCCAAAGGGGCATCCTCATTCTTCATACACACTCGAGAAATATTCAGCAAACAAATTAACCGTCAGATCACCACTACTGTTCGTCCTACTCCCCAAATGCATGGAGTTAGGATACCCATTCGATTTTTTGCAGTTAGTTACATGTTTCCAAAATGCTGACGAACTTATGTTGAGATTGAATTCTATTATATTTAGGTAATCCTGATAACATGAGCGCTCAAGAGTTTTACACTCTTCCCTGAGTTGTGAGAGTAACTCATAATCGGCAAATAGCATAGTCTGCTTGTACTGCCTGTACTACATATATACAGTGTGTCCCAAAAAGTTTGATACAAATGGAGAAAAAGTTTATACATATTGCAAAAAAAATTTATTCTGCATCAGATGGAAATCCATAATTAAGCATCAAAAGTTTGAAATATTTGATGGTATACAGGGAAAATAATAAATACTGATTTATAATAAAGAGTAAAGTGTGTTTAAATTGAAATACAGAGGAAAATATTAATTGAAGATGTTAATAGGAACTAAAAAATTATGCTCACGTATAGATTTGTGTCCCTAGTTAAAAATTCAAAAAAAACTCCAGTAAACACGTCAGTAATTTTACTGAATAAGGGAAACGAATTAATTAAACACGAGTGCATTGATTTTGATTGTATCATACTGTTGTTAAAATTTTGATAACCTTCTTATCTGCTTTGCAACACTTACATCCATAATAAATTTGTGCTAATATCATTTTATTTTGAAAATTATAAATTATTATTTTTTATTTTCCCTGTATACCATCAAACATTTTAAACATTTGATGCTTGATTATAGATTTCCATTTGTATAAAACTTTTTGGGACACACTGTATACGAAATATTTATAAAAAATAGTTGTATTAAAAAGCAAGCATAATACGAATGAGCAAGACTTTATAGAAGGCAAAGAAGAATCCCTAGCGTAAATACATTTCCAAGAATATATAATCACATTTTAAGGGAAACAACGTTTGAATGAAAGACAAGGATTTCACACAGGGGAGATATCTACGAACATGAAGAATGAAGAAAGAACACGTTCTGCAACATGGTTATCATCCATATAAAGTTTTACTAGTGCAACATTCAAACCAGGAAAACAAAGAATTACGTTTAAGCTTTAGTCAGAAAATAATGCAAGGTATGGAACAAAATGGGCAAACGTTTAATAAAGTTATTTGGACCGATGAGTCTGACAGACAGATGTACGGAACACTACTTAAACGAAAGTATTATGTTCCCAAGTCCTTTTCATTCAGTCCAAACGAAGTAATGAAAGAAAATATGAAACATCTCGAAGAGCTTTAAAGGGATTTTATCAAAATGTTTATTAACATTTTTATAGTTTTTACAATGAAGACGCCAAGTTTTTTTATGTTTTTACGAAGACATTGTGTTTTTAATAAAGTGCTGTTATAATAGCTCACTTTACAGCACATCTTGGCACTAAAGTGCACAATATAATAATAAAGACGCTCATTTACCAAATTTAAAAGCTGCATTTTAATAAAATCGCGTTATGATTCGTAACAGAATTAGCATTACCTTAATTTTATACACTTTTTGTTCAATAATATTAAAATTAAAAAAAATAAAATAAACCCACGCAACGCAAAAAATGTAAGCAATATCTAATAAATACTTAGTACACAAAATGTAATAGGATACACCTACACTCACATACATATTTTGTATTAGATATTCTCCAAATATATTAGTGAGTACTAATCGATTTTCCAAGTTTACACCTAAGAGGAAGTCTTGCGCCAACCTCAAAATCTTGCTTAATTTTGTATATATATATATATATATATATATATATATATATATATATATATATATATATATATATATATATATATACAGTCCCTGGCCAAATTATTAGACGCACTGCAAGATTTCATGTAAAATATTAATTACCGAGTGATATTGTACCGTTTCATTATTTTAAATTGATTTGTTTTTTATTTTTATATTATCCAATCAATTACCTATTAATTTGACATAAATAAAACAGCATTAATTTAGAAAAGCATAAGTTTATTAAGTTTTGAAGAAAAGTGAAATTAATGTTAGTAAAAGTCAATATTTAGTTGAGCCACCTTTAGCCGCTATCAAAGCTTTAATTCTGCGCGGCATGCTATCAATGCAAGATTGTACTGTCTCCTGCATTTGAGGATGATGATTCCACACATGAATAATCTTTTCTAGGAGCTGGGTTTTGTTGGTAATCACATCTTTAGCCACTTCTCTTTTCATCAGCTCCCACACATTTTCAATGGGGTTCATATCAGGGCCAATCCAACAGAGGGATATTTTTTGCTGCCAAAAAAGCTTTAACAGACCGAGCAGTGTGGCAGGGAGCTCCATCTTGCATGAAAGTGAATGGTTCCCCATTTGGAAACCATTCTCTGAGTTGCGGAATCAACCGATTTTGTAATACTTCTTTGTACTGATCTTGCCTCAGTATTCCTTTGACGACGTACAGACGTCCAGTGCCCTTGCCGCTGATGACTGACCAAATCATCACTTTGGTGGGATGTTTAACCGTCGGGACGACACAATCAGGATGAAACTTTTCTCCATGACGACGACGCACATACTGAGCTTTATTCTGCAAAATTTCGAATGTGCTTTCGTCACTGAAGCAGACCTGTCAAAAATAGGAAAAATATATAAACTTCCATGTTTATTTGCTTTATTTAACTGAAAATGATAATAATGTATGAATTATTGATTAAATTGCTGTATCTTACCGATCTCCAGAAGTCCACATCTTTGTCTTGTCATTGTTTGGCCCACTTCAGGCGCTTTGCTTTCATTGCAGCTATTAACTTGGGCTTCCTGGCGGGGCGACAGGCCTTAGAATCTAATTCTTTCAATTTTCTTCGAACAGTGCGCTCAGAAGCATTTACGCTAGCATCCTGGAGTTGTGATTTTATTACCTTTGTGGTAGCAAATCTGTTTTCTACACAAATTTTCTTCAAACATCTCTCTGACCGTGGAGTGAAAATTGGTTTTCTACCGCATCTTTTCTTTCTTTTCGGCCTTAATTCCTTCCCTGACTCAATTTTCTTTTTTATGCGTCGTACACTAGCTTCAGAAACCTCCAATCTTCGTGATATTTCTCGGTTTGTAAATGTTTTCGCAATCACAAGGGCCTTCACTTCACCTTTTTTACGTGGTGAAAGATCGCCTTTTCTACCCATAATGAAAATAGTCCAATTACTTTTTTAAAACACTGCATACAAAATAAACTAATAACTGAGTAGTATAAAACTGTTAAACAAACAATCACAGCCCATAAAGCCACAGAAACACGTCCGTACCTGACTGGATTCCGATCGCGACTGATACAGGTTTGTACTTATTTACGTTCATGTATCACTTTGTCAACACAGTGTTGCGATATGTTAAAAATAAATACAAATATGTAG
Source organism: Pachyrhynchus sulphureomaculatus (assembly GCA_019049505.1). NCBI lineage: Eukaryota > Metazoa > Arthropoda > Insecta > Coleoptera > Curculionidae > Pachyrhynchus > Pachyrhynchus sulphureomaculatus. The sequence goes on along the minus strand of CM032452.1, from coordinate 5,514,085 downwards.
TCTACAACAATTCTTTTAAATAAAAATCAATAATATTGTAGTTTAAATATACTATTATTGCATAAAAACTCTTAAGAAACATAAAATTACTAAAAAAAATACAGTGCGTCTAATAATTTGGCCAGGGACTGTATATATATATATATATATATATATATATATATATATATATATATATATATATATATATATAATGAGAGAGAAAGCAAAAATTGCCGTATCTAACAAAATCCTAAGTTATGAAACTAGTTGGGGGACTCGGCAAAAACGGGCATCAACAGATGTTCATACTATATTCATTTAGCCAATATTTCGGTCCTAGGTTGGGACCTTCATCAGGGCACAAACTGAAAAAGAGATAACGAAGCAACCAATAAAGAAAATTAGGCATAAAGACTTGGTGTTATGAAGTCAAGTTTTTAATTATTAATTTTAATTATTAATTTCTAATTTGCAATTTTTTTTTATTTCAGTCTTACAATTATTAATATGTAACTATTGTAATTTAACAGTATTATTATTCTAAACAATCACAAATTATTATTATCATTATGAAGAAATGTCAACAAAAAGTGACTCACTTGTAGCATGAAATTTCATGCTACTGTTAAATTACAATGGTTACATATTAATAATTATAAGATTGAAATCAAAAAAATTGCAAATTAGAAATTAATAATTAAAATTAATAATTAAAAACTTGACTTCATAACACCAAGTCTTTATGCCTAATTTTCTTTATTGGTTGCTTCGTTATCTCTTTTTCAGTTTGTGCCCTGATGAAGGTCCCAACCTAGGACCGAAATATTGGCTAAATGAATATAGTATGAACATCTGTTGATGCCCGTTTTTGCCGAGTCCCCCAACTAGTTTCATAACTTAGGTTTATATATATATATATATATATATATATATATATATATATATATATATATATATATATACTAAGTGATAGTTTGGGATAGCTCCTAATATATTAAAGAAAGAGCAATAAAAGATCTAAGTAGCTCTAAGGAACTGTATTTTTATTGGAACTTTCTAGCTATCGTCCATGTATGTGGACGTCTTCAGGAAATCTGAAATGTGCAAACATTCTGGAGTAGAAAGATGTAACTTAGGGAAAAATAAACGTACTTACAGAATATTTACAGCATTGCTCTTCCCGGAGAAAGTTTATTATACATTTCTCGTTTCCAAGACAAGCAGTAAGACATGACAATAAAACAGGTTAAAAAGTGAAAAATTTACAAAACTTACTAAGCCTCAATTTGAGATGTCACATATTAAAATAATTAAAAGTTAACTACTCTAAAATTAATATAATACAATATAATTGAACTGGAAAGACACCACAAAGAACGCCAGAAAAACGTGGTACAGGAAGATAATTTTTGTTTCCCCGCAAATAATTATCAAAAGGTTGACATTTGTTTAGTGATATTTCTGGGGATTTTTTATAAATTATATAAATTTGTTGTTAGAAGGCATGGTTGCCAATTGATATCTTGGTACTGGTTGATGGTCTAGTCCCTATTTTCCCTTTGCGTCACTCTATTTGTGGTTTTTGTTAACTTTGCGAAAGTTAGTAAGTGTAAATGGAACTCAATCTTTCAAGAAATTTTTTATGGTTAAGACAGTTATTACAGTTTAAATAACACATCTCCAAGAAACTGCGTTTAAACCAATTATTTTCGGTATCTAGGACAAAATAGTGATTGTACAGGACTTTATGTAGTGTTAAAATGTAAACTCAGGCTGGTGGCATTTGGTTTGTGTTTACAGTCACTTTTATGTAACGAAAGTCTTTTTGATAGTTTCTGAGAAGTCTGTAAATAGAGTTGCATTCGCACCTTATTCCAATCTTAAAGACAAAACTAACACTTTGCAAAGATCTCATGTTATTTATGGGATTAGGTGCGAATGCAACTCTATTTACATAGGACAGACTTCTCAAAAATTATCAAAAAGACTTGCGTTACATAAAAGTGACTGTAAACACAAACCAAATGCCACCAGCATGAGTTTACATGTTAACACTAAAGACCATAAAGTCCGGTACAATGACTGTTTTGTCCTAGATACCGAAAATAATTGGTTTTAAACGCAGTTTCTTGGAGATGTGTTATATAAAAAACTGTAATAACTGTCTTAACCATAAAAAAGATCTTGAAGGATTGAGTTCCATTTACACTTACTTACTTTCGCAAAGTTACACAAAAACCACAAATAGAGTGAGGCAAAGGGAAAATAGGGAATAAGTATCTTTTAACAAATAACTTAAATTCTAGACCATCTAAAAATCCCCAGAAATATCACTAAACAAATGTCAACCTATTGATAATTATTGGCGGGAAACAAAAATTATCTTCCTGTACCACGTTTTTCTGGCGATCTTTATGGTGTCTTTCCAGTTCAATTATATTGTATTATATTAATTTTAGAGTAGTTAACTTTTAATTATTTTAATATGTGACATCTTAAATTGAGGTTTAGTAAGTTTTGTAAATTTTTCACTTTTTAACCTGTCTTATTGTCATGTCTTACTGCTTGTCTTGGAAACGAGAAATGTGTAATAAACTTTCTCCGGGAAGAGCAATGCTGTAAATATTCTGCAAGTACGTTTATTTTTCCCTAAATTACATCTTTCTACTCCAGAATGCTTGCACATTTCAGATTTCCTGAAGACGTCCACATACATGGACGATAGCTAGAAAGTTCCAATAAAAATACAGTTCCTTAGAGTTACTTAGATCTTTTATTGCTCTCTCTTCTATATATTACGAGCTATCCCAGCCTTTAAACTATCACTTAGTGTTACCAGTGCTCCGTTACTGTCCTTCTCCTTCTATATATGTATATATATATATATATATATATATATATATATATATATATATATATATATATATATATATATATATATATATATACACACTTTCGGACTTTGCTTACCAGGCCACGTTTTAGCAAGTCGTCGGCATTTTTCGTCTTATTTAAATGATCTACCCACTTCTTCACAAACGATACCGACTTAATTAATATACAATGAAGTCCGTTTATAACGAACTCCAAAACATCACTAAAAATGGTTCGTTATATCCGAAGTTCGTTACTAACAGTAAACAAAATCTAATATCATTTTTCACTACTTTTTTATTTAGATTAGGCGCTAATGCTTAGAAAAATCAATAATAATAATTATTAAATTAAAAGAAAACGTTCAAAGGAAAATAAAACAAGTCAAACTAAAGTTATTATTATGTATGTTGCTACATATACGAGTATAATCGAAAACATTAAAATACGTAGTTTATACAATAAAATCAGTAATTTTAGTTTGTACAATTTTACATGAAAAAGAAATGGTGTTTATATAATTGTCAAGGTCACAAAAACTACTCCATATATGTCCAGGAACTTCACGAGATTCCAAAAAAGTCATTCTCTTAGTCATTTTTGAAATGGATGGGACATAAATATTATCTTCTTCTCCAAGCTCGTCTTCGTCGTCATTATCGTTTAGAATCTTTCAAGAAGACCCTGATGTCACAATTTAAAGTGATTAAACATCTTTTTAATCTCGATTTCCACTGTATTTTATTGAATGTCAGCATCTTAAAAAAAATTCTAGACAATCAGTAGGATCTTCTCGATGTTTTTTCAGTCCACTGAGTCAAAGGTAGCTCATCATCTGAGTCATATCTACATTACTTCCCTAAAAATCCCCATTGCTTAAAACAGTTTGCAATGGTTTCTCTACTGTCTCTTCGCCAAGCCATATAGATAAAGTTTATAGCCTCCAAGAGAGTTACAGAAAAAATGTTATCTTTATTGATCGTCTCTAAAATTATCATAAGTAAAATCTTTTTGTAATGACATTTTAAAGAATGTATCACACCTTGATCCATAGGCTGGAGCTTTGCCCTTGTGTTTGGAGGCATACAAACCAATTTTGTCCCATTCGATAAATTCGTTTTTAAAAATTTCTGATGTCATCCAGGCTTTTTATTTGATTTGTACTTTACTGGTAAATGTTTGTTTTCAAAACACTTGGGATTGGCGGACTTTCTTATCACCAACAATTTTCCTTTCTCTGTTTCAGACATATTTCCAGCTACCAACATAGTAACCCTTACTTTTGATCAGCACAATTCTCTCCGACGAACTTTAATGTCTTATCAGGCGTCATCTTGTAAAACAAACCCGTTTCATCTGCATTAAAAATGTGAACAAAAGCGCATAAAAAAGCAGGAGTATTTCTTAAAAAGAATGACGAATGGTTATGAGGAACATTTGAAATACCTAGGGTAAAACGCCGTTCTTATGGTCGGCCAACAAAGTTATTTGAAGAATTAAGTAAGAGGAGCAAGCGTAGAATAAGTAGATAAAGAAGTAATAATACGTGCTGCTCTCTTCAAAGTTCTGGAGAGAGAATTGCATCCAGTATTCTAAAAGACATAACTAACTCCCCAGACATCCCAAGCATACCAGAAAGCATACAAAATGTCAAAGCAGCATGAAAAACAGTTAAAACTAGATCCAATAGGCGTCCTCTCAATGTTTGTAGAAGCTGACCTCTCAGGAAGATAGTATGAAATAATAAGGTATAGTAACAAGCTGTATTATCCGAGTTACTCCGTGTTACAGCAACCAAAAAGGACTTGTTATCCGGCGAAAGAGGTTTATCGGGTAACTAAAACATGTGTCCACATATCTGAACAACGTACTAAAAGAATTATATCTAGAACAGCATCAATTATTGACATTTATTTCGGAATGGGGATGTGGCGGATCGCAACAAGCATAATTTAAGCAAAAAAATCCAAGCAGAAGATGCAGTTGACAGCAACATTTCTCGAAGTTTCTTTGTTCTACTACAATTAATTTGTGGGACAAACAAGAAAGTTATATGGTAGAATCCAACTTATCCTTCGCCACGATACTGTCAGCCAATGAGGATTAGATTTGTTAAAGAAGCAGTGGATATTACAAATTTTGAAATTACTTACATAGAAAATGCAACAAACGCTTTAGTAAACAGCGAATTCATACAAGGAGACATCTCTTCTATAATATATATAAAATGCAACGTCTCTCTGTCTGTGTGCCTGTTTGTCTGTCTGTCCGTTTGTGCGCTTATCACTGGAGAACCACTTATCCGATTTACGTGATTTTTTTTAAACATGCTAAACCATTAAATATGGAACAATATCATGTAGCAAAGAATATCTATAATATATATATAAAATGCAATGTCTCTCTGTCTGTCTGTTTGTCCGTTAGTGAGCTTATCACTGGAGAACCACTTATCCGATTTACGTGCTTTTTTTTTTAAACATAAATATGTCTCTGGCCAGGTTATAGGATATATTTTATTACGTTAGGTGACATAAGGAATAAGCAGTGACGATAATAGTGAATCAAGTCAGAGAAAAGTTTGCCGCTAGCGCGTTCTCTTGCAATACACTGCCTAAAGCATTAAATATAGAACAATATCATGTAGCAAAGAATATAATATATATAAAATGCAACGTCTCTCTGTCTGTCTGTCTGTCCGTTAGTGCGCTTATCACTCGAGAACCACTTATCCGATTACGTTTTTTTTTTTAATTCATCCATTTATTCTCTGGCCAAATTATCTATATTATATATAAAATGCAACGTCTCTCTCTCTGTCTGTCTGCCTGTCTCTCTGCCAGTCTGTCTATCTGTCGTTAGTGCGCTTATCACTGGAGAACCACTTATCCGATTTACGTGCTTCTTTTTAAAACATACATATGTTCTCTGGCCAGGTTATTTATCTATAATATATATAAAATGAGACGTCTCTCTGTCTGTCTGTCTGTCCGTTAGCGCGTTACGTGCTTTGTTTTTTAAAAACATACATATGTTCTCTGGCCAGGTTATAGGATATATTTTATTGCGTTAGGTAAGATAAAGAATAAGCAGTGACGATAATAGTGAATCAAGTCGGAAAAAAGGTTACCGTTAGCGCGTTCTCTTGCAATACACTGCCTAAATCATTAAATATGCACAATATTATATATATAAAATGCAACGTCTCTCTGTCTGTCTGTCTGTCCGTTAGTCCCCTTATCACTTGAGAACCACTTATCCGATTTACGTGTTTTTATAAATTTATACATATGTTCTATATAATTCGATATAAGCCTAGATAATGGGAGATAAGGTGAGATAATGGGAGATAAGTATAAATAATGGGAGATAAGGAGAAATAATAAGACATAAGGAGAGATAACGGGAGATAAGGAGAGATAACGGGAGATAAGGAGAAATAATAGGAGATAAGGAGAAATAATGGGAAATGAGCAGAGATAAGCCTAGATAATGGAAATTATGTAGAGATAATAAGAGATAAGGAGAAATAATGGGAGTTAAGGGGAAATAATGCCAGATATTTTATTACGTTAGGTAACATAAGGAATAAGCAGTGAATCAAGTCCACGCGAGCGGAGCCGCGGGCATGGCTAGTTTACCATAAAACATATAATGACTCTAACTATGGTCGAAGCAAAAGTGTGCATTGCTACTACTTCAACAATGGGATGCTACATTTGGGGTGCTAGTTTAAAGCAGTTTAATGATATCAATGTAAAAAATAATTGATTGATGCATTACAGTTTGGCCTGTCTGTATTGCAAGCTAGGATCTGATTATTCGAAAGTATTCTGCATTTGTTATACAAGCTTCCTGTGCAAAAGTGGCAGTTAAGATCTGACAGTGACAAAGAAATTGTAAAGCAAAAAAGGGCAAAAATAAAAGCAAAATTTAGAGATCAAACGGGCTTAATCCTAGATGTGCTAAAAGCTGGATTTGGTAACACCAACGATGACAATACAAGTAGGATATTTTTTGACAATCCAGAGGTGACCGCTGAAATTATCGCTTGAAAGTGATTTTGAAAGTAATATTGAGCAGTCATAAAGTCCACTTTTGCAGACTATGAATATGAGACCGCCAAAAATTATGTGGAGTTGTGTCCTTGGCATCCCATGACGCCTACGATGCATAAAATATTAACTCATGGTGCAACAGAAATGGAAAAGACACTTTTACCCTTGGATTATTGTCCGAAGAAGTAGCAAAGGCGCGACACAAGCACTTTCCCATGTACCTGTAAAATTTTGCTAAAAAATTCTCAGGAGAAGAATGTAATTTGGATGTCCTCAACAGATTACTGCTCAGCTCAGATCTCTAAATATCTAATGTAAGGCCAAAACCCAAAAAAAGATCTATGTCATTTAGTAAAATAAACAAATGCTTGTTTCTGCTGAAACCAATATTAACGACGAATGTTTCCCAAGAAGAAGAGAAAATTCGCGGAAGAATTTGCAAAGGAAGCCAAGGAATGGAGCTCGGACGTGGACGAAGAGACGTGGGATTCTTCATTGCGAATAATTATTGTTGTGATTCTTGTCTAAGTCAACATGTTTTTTTTTCTCAATATACTGTCTTTTTTAAATATTAAAATTTATTTTTCTTCAAAATATGCACTCCAAAAAGCTCTCACTGCTATATTTAGAAATAAAATCCGATTTAAAATATCTCTCTTCTCTTTCTTTCACTTATATCCTTTTACCCTGCCGGGTGTCGGATATTAATTTGTCTATGTAACTGCAATTGTAGGTTCCATCTTTTTTAACTAGTCCTTCCATTTTTCCCTGTTTATCAGCATTCTGTTCATATTTTCCATGGTTTTCCCCTTGCTTTTCCTATCCCTTCAATGCCCTTCATCCAAATTAGTCTTGGTCGTTCTCGCTTTCGTTTCTTTGCTGTTTTCATTTACAGTATTCTCTTTGGTATTCTGTCGCTGTTCAGTCTAAGTACATACATGTCCATACCAATTTCTCAATTTTTTATATTATTGACTCTTGCACTAGTTTCTCTCTAATTTCTTCATTTTTGAGGTGGTCCAGCTTAGTCTTTCCTGCTATCTTCCGTAAATATTTCATTTCTGCTGCAATCAGTTTAGTTTCACTTCCATATAGTATCACTGGGTTCACTATTATATATTCCTAATTTTATTCTTTCACTTATTTCCTTTTTCCCAAAAATTATCTTGTTTAGCCATTAATAGATATTGTTTTTTTAATTTTATTGGCTATTTCAAGTTCTATTCTTCCATCATTTTCTATTATACTTTCTAGATATTCCATGGTGGTTACTTCTTCCAGGGCTTGGTTCTTATATGTAATATTATTGTATTTCTGCATTTCCCTTTTATTTATATACATTATTTTGCTTTTATCTACATTTACCTCCATTTTCAGCTTTTCTCTTTCTTCTATCCATACATCTATCAATTTTTGCATTTTGGTGTCTCCGTCCGCTATAAGCACTAGGTCATCAGCATATAATAAGCTATCTATTCTGATTGATATCATATTTCTATATCCCACTGTAGTCTGTAGTTTGGACGTTCTTTGTCTCGTATTTTTGAACAATCTGTCTACTACTATTATAAAAATATACGGACTCATACTGTGTTTTCGATCTATTTCCAGTTATTTGCACTTTCGCTCGTGTGTCTTCTTGTGATGACTTTACGATTTGTATTAGTTTCTTAGGCGTATCTATTAATTTCAAACAGTTTTCTACCACTTGTCTTTGTACTGAGTCAAAAGCAGCCCTTAGGTCTATAAATGCGAGTTTTAGTTCTTCTCCCGTCTCTATTTTCCTTCCTATAAGTTGTCTTAATATAATTATATTATCTGAGGTTTGCCTCTTCTCCCTGAATGCTGTCTGCTCATCTTCTATTTTGTTTTCTACGTTTATTTTTAGTTTCTTTTGTATTATTTTTGTGTAGACTTTGTATACTACCGGTGATAGGCAAATTGGTCTATAGTTATCGCATCGGATTCTGTTCCCTTTCTTGAATATGGGCATTATTATGTTGTTTTTCCTCTCCTCAGGTATCTTATTCGTTTCCCACTCCTCCGTTAATATTTTATACAGCCAATCTATCTATCCCTTTCTTTCCCATGTATTTGATCATTTCTGGGTCTACTTCATCTTCGCCACTTGCATTAACAATTTTGATGTCATTTATTACCTTTTCCAGCTCTTCGATATCAATTTCATTTTTGTGTATTTCCCCTCCTTTTGTCCACCCGCTTTGTTTACTTCTATTGGCTGTATTCTGTCTTTTTCATCTAGATCAAATTTTTGTTTATAATGTCTTCTCCAGACTTCCATTTTTTCAGAAGAATTTTAAAAATATCTAAAAATAAAAACGAATTTGGCCACATAAAACGCTGAAATGCCCCTGTGTGCGTTATTAGAAATAAAAGAAGAAAAAAGAAAAATAAGAAATAACGTTAAAGGTAAAGTTACCAAAAAAAAATCGTCAAGCACGCGGAAATTTTCTCAGAAATTTCGTTTCTTTTTACTCTTGTAAAATTTAGTGATTTAAGGGTAACATAAAAAAAAAGTTTATTAAATTTTTTTATAGTAAAGTCACCGGGATTTGATAAAGACATCTTGTTTTTTAATAAAAGAAGCTAATAAGAATGATATAGCCCATAAGGGTGCGTTTTTACGATGCCATGTTGGCCAAGGCAAAGGTATATAGGGAAGCACAATAAAGAAACAACACGTATTTACAGATTATATAACTTTCAGGGGAATTTCGTTTAATGACCTGACGTAAAATAAATGCCGGTTTTATTTTTTTTTCAGTCATTTCGTTTTACGGGGAAATAAAAGTAAATGTGATGGTTTAGTTTAAAGGGAATTTACTTTTTTTGTCATTATAAATTAAGAGATGATAATAGAGTAATCGCGATATATTTTACACTTTTAATGTAGGGTAAAGCGGGATAAGTTCAGACAGAAGATACCTTCGTACCACATAAGTTTGTGATTCTTCAAAAATAATGCGGGATACAAAAACCGATATGGTGTTTACTTAGAAGTTAAAGCACACTTATTATATAGAAAAAGAAACATAGGTGAAATAATGGATAGGACAATTCTGCACTGACTTAGCCGTTACTTGATGAAGATCCATAATAACTAGAAATGAAAATTATTTAAGATCACCACTTATGTCTATTGTATTAGAGCTGACTATAGTTTCAACATACTGTGTTCTCTTCTGGAGCAAGATGTAAATTAACTACAAAGTACGTTACAAAATATATAAGTTATAGTCTGTCCCAAAATATAACATACTGATTTTTGCCGTTTTAAGTGGGCGATATAAAAATTCTGACCTTTTGTTTATGATAGGTTGCAGAGATGGACTTAAGAATTTTATTCATTAATGCAAATAAATAAAATTATAAGTGTTTTTGGAGATGTTTATTTATAGATGCATGTAAAAACAATTGAATAAGAAGTACAAATATACAGTTTGAATGAATGGAGTTTACAAGAGGAGACATATTGTATAAATAAAAATATATTTTAACTTAAGCCTAATTCGGTTTCACTAACACTGTCATCAGCTGAGGTAATTATCAGTGGTTTTATATTATTTACATAAATATATAAATTTTCAACTTCAACAACGTGCTGAATAGAATTCTTCCAGCTTTCACATTATCATTTATAACATTTTTTACTAATTCAACCACTGACACGCTTAAAGTCGGAGATACATTTTGTTCCCTTATTTTTGATTTAACTTGATGCTAAATATGTTGAATTGGATTAAACACACAATAATATTGAGGAAGCCGCAAAACAGTGTGTTCTATTTTCTCAGCCATACTAGCACAAACATATTTCTTTTTCAATTTATAGTCTTTCAAAACTTCACTTTTTTTATAACTAAAGTCAAAGTAAATTCATTTTCTAACATATATTCCTGTATTTCCGATTTGGTGTTGGCTGCATTAGGAACCTAATTTAGTAGGCAACTATGGTAACTTGAAGCCGTACACTCTGTACGGAAACATTTGGCAAAAGGAAATTTTGAAACCAATTTTCAAAAAGTTCTGCGGTCGTGTCTTCGTGATAGTCCAAACTAGAATCTTTTATGTTTTTTTCCAGATAATAGTAGACAATTTGAAACCCAGCCCTTTTCAGATCCAGCATGCAAAATGGTTATTCGTTTACCTTTATTTGCAGGTGCGTTAGTCTGACATTTTGTACTGCTGTCAACCCACAATTTTTACAGTGTCATGGGTATCGAACCATGTTTCGTCAAGGTAAATTATTGGCCCATTCTCTGATCGATACTTCTTAATTTCTTGTAAATAAGTATGTCGCAAGATTCGTAATCTTGCCTTTTGTTGATTTTTCGGAACGTGAATCCCATTCTTAAGAGAATTCTGTGAAGGGTTGATCGGCCACAATATATATTGGTCCCGTTCTGCACCAGTCTTAATTTTATTTTGTCTAGTGTCGGCACCAACTGCTCATCATACATAGAATATATCTCCTGATGACGTCTTTTTCACAATCGTCTACATCAGTGATTCCCAAAGTGGTTCAGGTGGACCCCCAGGGATCCACGGGAGACTCGACGGGGTCTACGTTGGAGTGAAAAAAAAATGGGGGTTCACAAGTTGTGTGGGAGTCCACGAAAATTTATCTGGTTTCGATAGTAAAGAACAAAAATGTTAGCTTGGCTTTACCTATCAATGTAGGCAGATAATACACTACTCAAAAAATTAAGGGAGCAAAAAAAAAACCATTTTTCGGTGATTTTTGACAGGCTGTATTTCGGTGAAAAATGGTCATATTGAGACTTTAAAAAAAAGCATTTTGAAGCTTTAAGATTCTAATTTTCAGATTTTTTGGCTAAAACTTTTTAGGAGCTACGGTTCTCATGCAATCCTAAACAGATAGCGCGAAAAAACAATATTGCAAATATTTTGCTTTTTTTTTGGTCCGCGGGCTTGAAAAAATTTTTTTCAGTTAGGCCGGCATATGGATCAGATAGCCTGTTTATTTAGCATTAATTTCCTGGTTTTAAAACCTCCCTTAATTTTTTTGAGTAGTGTATTTTAAGAAGGTCAGCGACTGGTACTTGTGAAAACTTGCATATTCGATATTCAGTACAACGCGCGTCGAGACTTGCAAAGCGCCGCCCGCCCGCAACGCAACTCGTTCAGACGTGCAAAGGGACGAAAACGACTTGCGCTGTGCTTGCAATCTTGCATGAACTTGTTTGATTCTTCACCAATATAAATACGAATACCAAGGACAAACGTTCATTTGTTTCCGGAATTTTGAAAAGAAAAGTGTGAGTGAATCGATGTCAGTATTTACCAGTGCCGGAAAAAGTAAGTAGCTGCCTATTTGTTATTCATACTTTTATTTTATATTGTAATAATATTATATTTGTTATGTTTGCGTGTAGTAGGTACGTAATAAAAATTAAATACTGAACAGGGCCATTATTCGATACTTCTATAAAAGAACAGAAAGCCGAGAAAGATTGAACTTTTAGTACTTTTCATTATAAAATTATTTATTTACCCGACTGTGGTGATTCACTAAAGGAGAGATATATGATTGACCTGCATGTTTGTACATATTTCAGTGCCCTCGTAGTTGCTAATGCTAAATAACTAAAAATATTTTCATAAATTGTACGTGTCTTTATGTACCACTCGTAACGTACATCAAAGTAATAAATAAATCATTAAAATTGTGGAGTTTTGATGTCAAAATATTCTTTAAAAGTATTTTCTCTCGAATTTACAGAAATGTATCAAAATATAATTAATCAAAAAATATTTTATATTACATTAAAATAGGTTCAGCCGTTTTGTGAAAACCTCTATATGGGTCTTAGCAGTTTATTGCTTTTAATAATTAAAATCAGTTTTGCCGCAGGCATTTTGGTTTTTTCATTTCAATAATTAATTAACTCTATTTTATTCTGTTAAAATAGCCATATCCTGTTAAAGTCACCTTATGATTACTAAAACAAGCATTTTTTTCTTTACAGGTAGGTAACTGATACGAAACATGGCTGAATCTAAGAAGAAATGTCGACGGTACAGTGTTAATTATTTGAAATTTGGTTTTCTTCCATCAAAGGCAGACAAACGATTGCCCATATGCCTTTTATGCAACAAAGTTTTGAGCAATGACTCTATGAAACCATCGAAGCTCGAAGATCATCTAAGAAGGTGTCAACCTGATAAAATAGGTAAAGATTTAAAATATTTTCAAACATTGAAGGAAAAATATGAAAAGAGACCCACCGTGCACAGTATGTTCGCTTCAACGTCTCAAAGTAACGATGATGGCTTGCGGACATCTTACAATATCTCATTGCTTATAACGAAATCTGGAAAACCGCACACCATCGGAGAACAGTTAATTTTACCCGCTGTTGAAGAGGTTTTAAAAAAAAACTGTTCTGCACAAACCTTCATTTGATGATGATGATGTTTTGGAGCCGGGGCGCATCAACTACGAGGTTATTTAGCGCCCATAAGGTGATTGATTAAATTGGTTTAGACTTTAAAATGAATTCTCGGAGATAGTCACATATGTTATTTTTATTTGCGGCAAAGATGGTGATTATGTTACTTATGGTAGAGGGTAGGTTGTACTTTAGTCGGATGTCTTTAAGGTGATTTGCTGTGAATATATGCGAGACTGTAAGGTTGGATCCGCAACTTTGACATTTAGGGTCTTGTGCTCCTTCCAAGAGATGGCGATGAGTTGAGAAAGTGTGTCCAGCAGCCAGTCTTCGCAGAATCACGTTCTCTTTTCTATTAAGGTTGTTATTATGTAGGGGGGGGGAATACGGAGGATTTGAGTGGCCACAATTTGTTGTTTGGGGTTTCTAGATCCCATTGTAATTGAAATAAGGAATTATGGATAGATTTAAGGTAAGAGTTAAAGTCTGAGTAGAAATTCTCAGCCGTGATGGAAATACCGTTATCTATAGCTTGTTTAGCTAGTCTATCCGCTCTGTCATTTCCCTGGTTGCCTATATGGCTGGGAAGCCAGAAATAGGAGATGGAACGTTGTTTCAGTTTTGCGGAGTAGAGGAGATCTAGGATTTGTCGGATGTAGTTGTAGGATAGATTTCTGGTCTTGATGGATGATAAGGCACTGAGAGAATCGGAGATAATTAGGATGAGTTTGGAGCTTGTGGTTAGAGAGAATCTGGTTGCCTCTTTGATAGCTAGGAGTTCAGCTGTAAATATGGAGACATAATGAGGAAGTTTGAACTTTCTGGAGGTGGAGGGCGATGTGAAGGCGGAACCGACTCCCTTGTCTGATTTGGACCCATCCGTATAAAAGAGCGTATGTTTGGGGGGTATTTTGTGGCGACGATTTGTAAAAAGGATTTATTGAGGAAAGAGTTTGGAGAGTCCACTTTAATATATTGTCGCATGGAAAGATCAATATGTGGAATAGGAGAGAGCCATGGGGGAAAGGTGGTTTGCAAAGGGTAGTCATATTTAGAGGGGGAGAGATTGTGCAGTGACAGTAAGGCCGAGATAAAACCGCACACCATCGGAGAACAGTTAATTTTACCCGCTGTTGAAAAGGTTTTAAAAACTGTTCTGCACAAACCTCCATTTGACGTACTCAAAAGAATTCCTTTGAGTAACAACACTGTACAAAGACGTATTGATGGAATGAGCTCTGCTATTGAAAGCTTCTTGTGTAATTATCTGCAAACAACTCATTTTTCTATTCAACTGGACGAGTCAACTTTACCTGGTAATGAAGCATTATTATTGGCATATGTTCGATTTGTTATGGACGAAGAAATCCATGAAGAGCTGCTATTCGCGAAAATTTTGGAGACGGACACTAAAGGCAGGCAATATTTAATGTCCTAAGTGATATTTTTAAGAAAAAATCGATTCCATTTACAAACATTATTTCGGTGGCAGCAGATGGAGCTCCTGCCATCTTCGGGCGATATCGTGGGTTTATAAGCCATCTTAAAAGAATTATACCAGGAGTAACTGCAATTCACTGTGTCATCCACCGACAACACCTGGTAGCAAAAAATTTGAGTGATAGATTGCACCAATCGCTTCAATTTGTTATTAAAGGAGTTAACAAAATAAGAAGCAATGCGTTGAATACCCGTTTACTTGCACGATTGTGCGACGAAAATGATGAAGACTTCCAACGATTGCTCTTACATACTGAAGTACGCTGGTTGTCGAAAGGTGCATGTTTAACAAGATTTTACTCACTTTTTGAATCAGTTTTAGAGTTTCTGGAAAGTAAAGATCCAGATTTAAAAGAAAACCTGATCAAATTGAAAGCAGACATCGCGTATTTGACCGATTTGTTCAAAAAATTTAATGACATTAACTTGCAGTTACAAGGGGACAGCCTAAATTTAATAAAAACAAAGGGTGTAATTTCGGCTTTTCTTGGAAAATTGAAATTTATAAAGCAAAATATTAGCAGGCGCGAATTCTCCCAGTTTCCAAACTGGTCACAGGCAGAATGTCTTGATGAGGATATTCAGACATACGTTCAACATTTTTAAATGCCCTGCATGATGACTTCAAAAATAGATTTGAAGATATTCTGACGATGGAAATACCACCATGGATCATAAATCCATTTGATGAAACGGAAGTGGCGAATGTGGTATTACAAGAGGAGCTACTCGAGCTTAGCACCAATGAGGAGCTGAAGGTGAAATTTAAAAAAGGCTATCAAACATTTTGGCTGCAGGCAGAAATACCCGAAAAATATCCTGGGCTGTGGGAAATTGCGAGAAAACTTTTGATAGCGTTTCCCTCGTCATACCTTGTTGAAAAAAGTTTTAGTGTCGTTACAAACCTATTAACAAAAAAAAGGAGCAGATTGAACATCACAGAACGGGGACATTTGCGGTTATTCCTTACAAAACTGAAGCCAAATATTGATAATTCGCTGTCAATCCATCAAGTACATCCCTCCCATTAAAATTATGACTATTTTTTTTAAATTGTTGATTTGCATTGTTGAAGTTACGGTACGTTATTAATGTTTAATTTTAATTCTGTTAAGTCTGTAATAATATTATTTTAATAAATAGAACACAAGAAAATATATTATTTTTCTTTTTATTTTTACCACTTCGAATTTAGGGTTGGAACTCAGCCACGACGCAAGTTTCCATCGTTAGATCTAATCTTCACATTTTTTGGGAATATGGTAGAAATGTAGCACCAGTAAAATTTTGAAAGTGGTCTAAGAGAAAAAAAGTTTGGGAACCTCTGAGTCTACATGATGCATTTGAAAATCTTTCCGTTTTTTTCGTATTCTTGAGTGATGGTTGTCCTACAATACCCTTAATCGTAGAAATTGGGGTTTTTATTAGTTCACTGGTTTCTTGCAAAGCACATTGTTTATTCAAATTTCTTTTTACCAAACTGTCGTAAACATTTTTCACTATTAGTTTAGCATTAAGTGATAAATGTTTTCTCTTGCGATAGCCACTATTGCAATTTTCCCACGGACACCACATAATTAAAATAGAACCGTTAGGTTGTAAGTTGTAAGTAAAACTAAAAATAAAAATAATAAAAAGTATCTTTCGAATTGTAATGGGGACCTGTTGTCATTAGGCCTATATTATCAAATACTTAAAGGGCTCCAAACCTGGTTGTCAGGTAGTAAATATAAAGGTAAAAATAAATCCAATATGACTGGAGGTGCAAATGAGGGCGGTATACAAAGCAGGTAAAATAAAAATACGTTTATCGTAATATCTGGCAACTATGCACAAAACTTTAATAGGGCCGTTTATTGCTCCATTGAAAAAGCAAAAAGGCAGGTTCTTATATCTTGGGATTTACTTTACCTGGTTATCAGGGCTAAATTAATTAACAATATTCACCTTAATAGTTAGGACAAGTTCAATAAAGGAGACCCAACCCCAACCAATTGATCGTTGAGTAATAAACCTGAGGATTTTTTCCGGTTGATCTCTACCTGCTCGCAACAATTCAATAATTTCCCTTTCCTTTCATTGTGCAATGTTGTGAAATCATTGAAAGTATGATTTTTATCTATTAAATGTTTAGGGTAGTGAGATATATTATTTTTAATTCTATAACTTTGTTTATGTTCCTTCATTCTTTTATCTGCCTGTTTGTCCTATATGGGTTTTATTACAACTGCCACAGCATAATTCGTAAATTCCTGTTTTTATTTTCTTTTTTTGTTTTGCTTTTATTATTAGTGTTCCGTACGGAACAATTATAAGATCACTTCGGTGTCTGTCTGTCTGTCTGTCACACCCGATTTTCTCCGAAACTATTTGACATAGAAAGATGAAATTTGGTAATAATATAGGAATTGAAGGCCGCATCAGAGTCATGTAGTTTTGAGAGTTAAATTTTGACTTAATTGGTTAGTTTTGGGGGGTGAAATCGGAAGTGAAAAAAAATCTTTTGACTAGATCATAGAGTGTGGTGTCAAATGAAAGCTTGTGAAAACACGAGTAATATATATATATATATATATATATATATATATATATATATATATATATATATTATATATATATATATATATATATATATAACGCAACAATCTGAAAATTAATTTATCTTTTTCTTATGTCAGTTTTAAAGTTTATCGAGTATTTGAATAGTAGGCTATGCATATTTTGTTTCGTTGTTCATGACAGAAATCAAAACAATTCGTTTAGACTTACAGTTTTAAAGAATTTTTTAGAAGATAAACAATTTTCTGTAACAATGCGATAGATTTTCTTTAAAAGTATACATACATATATATATATATATATATATATATATATATATATATATATATATATCCTTTAATTTTAATCTTGTGTAGGTGCGCAGCTCACCATAGCATTTTCGACTGAATTATGGCAGTACCCAAAGATAAAATCGAAGAAATTCACAAAAGGTTCAATGGTTTCCATCACAAAATCCAATTTATCATTAAAAAAAGAAAAAAATGAAGAAATAATTTTTTTCGAAATGACACTTGTGCGTGGAAAGGAAAATGCCAAAATCCTAACAAAATGGTACACTAAACCAACGTAGTCTGGTAGGTACCCGAACGACCAGTCAAGCCATTCAAAATCCCAAAAAATAAGTGTAATCTTAGGTGTGGTCGACGTGCTGTCACATTAACCTCTCCACAGTTTAGACTTATTGTTCTCAAAAAGGTAAAAGAAGTTCTGTCATCAAACGGATTCAAAATGAATGACATAAATCAAATAATAAAAAAAAAAACGCACGTACTGACTCTATAATAATGCAAAAGACAATAACACAAGACCAAACCCAAGCAACCAAACCCCAGAAAATATATAGTATTACCGTACCTGAAAAACTAAAATACACACTAAACAAATATGACATAACTGTTTGCCACAAATCTCACAACAAGCCAAATTCTCTGTTTACGAAACTAACAAGTAAAACCTCATAACAAAAAGCTCTAACGTAATATACTCTATCCCATGTGAAAATTGCTCAAAAAATATGTAATGATGTAATCGACCGTTCCTTTACTGGCTTGTAAATCGATCAAAGATAACACGTGATAAAACTTCTAACTTTTTATTAAGCAAATTTTATAATACTTATTAGCCTGATATGAATATAATAATATCAATGCTCGTAATAACAATATATAATACTTGATGTTATTGTTAATAATAATGCCTTTTATGTCTTGTGTTAATTAACTAAGAATAATAATAATGTAATAATGTAATGTACTGTGTTCTCTCTAGCTAATTTTATATGTTTATTCTCTAAAATTTACCATAGGCGTACTCTTCAGTTTAGCTAACAAATATTTACCTATCATCCTAATGACTACAGAGTTTGGCGACTTCTCAGCGCCATCAAGAAGTTCACAAAGAAAATAATTAATTGTAGAACGTAACTGTTTTACTGAGCTATTAGTAAGTGTACACAGTATATCTTTTATTGAGAAATAGTTATTGTTAAACTATGGTTTTGCATTAAACTCACAGCCGTAGCTAAAGGGCAAAACAATACAGTAATATAATAATAAAAATAGTTGGCTGACCACAATAAGTATGACTGGCTAACTACTAAAAAACAGATTTAACAGCCACAAATATTCAAAAAATGCCACATCTGCACTTAACAGACACGAAAAGGAAACAAATCACACATTTAATTAAAAAGAAACTAAAATCTTAAACAAAGACCACAACTACCATAAATTAGTAATTAAGGAAATGATAGAAATAAGAAAAGAAAAAACGCAGTGAACTACAGAACAGTATTAAAGATCTAAGTTTAATTTACAACATCTGACCTAATTAGTTATCAATTACTTAAAACCAATAATTAAGAAGAAAAAAAAAAAGAAAAATTAATAAAAATAATAAAAACATATTTTCAAAAATAAATTAGCATAAAAACCAACAAAAATTAAAGCTTACAAAAAATGTTTCGTTCCGCCATTTACACATGTGTTTTCGTCAGCCTTACCGTTGGCCATAGACCGGAATGCATTGGTCAGGTTCGCTCATTTTCGAGGTACGAAAAATGTAAAATATGTAATTAGAGAGTAATTTTAAACTGATTGTTACTGTTAATTTTTGAACCAATTGTTCTTACATAAATGACAAAATTTCAAGTGTATACGTCTATATATTTTGTGACTTAAATTACTGTTGTGTCCGTAATTTGACATTGTGACTGTATTTTTAATTTTATATGTAGAAGCATTTTTGAAAATGCCTAAATTAAAGGGCGAAATATCAAATAAAAAAAATTGTTTAAAACAAAAAACCCAAGTGTATTAATTAAACAAACCTACACCCAAGATTATAATTAAAGGATTTATGTACATAAAGATTCAAGAAATCAAATTCTATAACGAACCTGATTATAGCGAATTTCCGGTTAAAACGAACTATTTTATAATGCACGAAAAAACTTCCATAAGACCAATGCAAATTTTCATCGGTTATAACAAACCCGGTTATAACGAACTTCCGGATAAAGCGAACCAAATTTAGATGTTTTGTGTCCGTTTATAACGAACTTGCCATTCCCTGTGCCCGATGTCGCGCGATTTGATCTAGGGAATTCACCGAAGCTCGGTGGAAACCCCTATTCTAGTTGTTTCCGCCGCGTCGCTAGTTCCAGCAGTATTATTTTCAATTCACTTGTTGTGTTTGCTGTTCTAATGCATATTTGAACAAAGTAGCAAAGTGAAAGTTTTTATTTTAAAATGAGTACACAAAAACGTAAAGCGTTTACTTTAAAAGACAAATACGATATTATAAGAAAATGGGGTTAAACAAAGTGATGTTTGCAAACAGTTGAATTTAAATAAATCTACTGTTTCTACCATATGGAAGAAGAGGCAAGAAATCTTCAATCTATAATAAACAAAACTTTAGTTATAAAAAAGTAAGAAAATCTACACAGGACCAAGTCGATAAAGAACTCCTTACATGGTTTAGTCAAAACAGGACATGAACATGTGTGCTGTATTTCGGTGAAAAATGGTCATATTGAGACTTTAAAAAAAAGCATTTTGAAGCTTTAAGATTCTAATTTTCAGATTTTTTGGCTAAAACTTTTTAGGAGCTACGGTTCTCATGCAATCCTAACAGATAGCGCGAAAAAACAATATTGCAAATATTTTGCTTTTTTTTTGGTCCGCGGGCTTGAAAAAATTTTTTTCAGTTAGGCCGGCATATGGATCAGATAGCCTGTTTATTTAGCATTAATTTCCTGGTTTTAAAACCTCCCTTAATTTTTTTGAGTAGTGTATTTTAAGAAGGTCAGCGACTGGTACTTGTGAAAACTTGCATATTCGATATTCAGTACAACGCGCGTCGAGACTTGCAAAGCGCCGCCCGCCCGCAACGCAACTCGTTCAGACGTGCAAAGGGACGAAAACGACTTGCGCTGTGCTTGCAATCTTGCATGAACTTGTTTGATTCTTCACCAATATAAATACGAATACCAAGGACAAACGTTCATTTGTTTCCGGAATTTTGAAAAAAAAGTGTGAGTGAATCGATGTCAGTATTTACCAGTGCCGGAAAAAGTAAGTAGCTGCCTATTTGTTATTCATACTTTTATTTTATATTGTAATAATATTATATTTGTTATGTTTGCGTGTAGTAGGTAC
Organism: Pachyrhynchus sulphureomaculatus; assembly: GCA_019049505.1. Lineage (NCBI taxonomy): Eukaryota > Metazoa > Arthropoda > Insecta > Coleoptera > Curculionidae > Pachyrhynchus > Pachyrhynchus sulphureomaculatus. Next base: position 5,493,016 of record CM032452.1, on the reverse strand, counting down.
GTAATAAAAATTAAATACTGAACAGGGCCATTATTCGATACTTCTATAAAAGAACAGAAAGCCGAGAAAGATTGAACTTTTAGTACTTTTCATTATAAAATTATTTATTTACCCGACTGTGGTGATTCACTAAAGGAGAGATATATGATTGACCTGCATGTTTGTACATATTTCAGTGCCCTCGTAGTTGCTAATGCTAAATAACTAAAAATATTTTCATAAATTGTACGTGTCTTTATGTACCACTCGTAACGTACATCAAAGTAATAAATAAATCATTAAAATTGTGGAGTTTTGATGTCAAAATATTCTTTAAAAGTATTTTCTCTCGAATTTACAGAAATGTATCAAAATATAATTAATCAAAAAATATTTTATATTACATTAAAATAGGTTCAGCCGTTTTGTGAAAACCTCTATATGGGTCTTAGCAGTTTATTGCTTTTAATAATTAAAATCAGTTTTGCCGCAGGCATTTTGGTTTTTTCATTTCAATAATTAATTAACTCTATTTTATTCTGTTAAAATAGCCATATCCTGTTAAAGTCACCTTATGATTACTAAAAACAAGCATTTTTTTTCTTTACAGGTAGGTAACTGATACGAAACATGGCTGAATCTAAGAAGAAATGTCGACGGTACAGTGTTAATTATTTGAAATTTGGTTTTCTTCCATCAAAGGCAGACAAACGATTGCCCATATGCCTTTTATGCAACAAAGTTTTGAGCAATGACTCTATGAAACCATCGAAGCTCGAAGATCATCTAAGAAGGTGTCAACCTGATAAAATAGGTAAAGATTTAAAATATTTTCAAACATTGAAGGAAAAATATGAAAAGAGACCCACCGTGCACAGTATGTTCGCTTCAACGTCTCAAAGTAACGATGATGGCTTGCGGACATCTTACAATATCTCATTGCTTATAACGAAATCTGGAAAAACCGCACACCATCGGAGAACAGTTAATTTTACCCGCTGTTGAAGAGGTTTTAAAAACTGTTCTGCACAAACCTTCATTTGATGATGATGATGTTTTGGAGCCGGGGCGCATCAACTACGAGGTTATTTAGCGCCCATAAGGTGATTGATTAAATTGGTTTAGACTTTAAAATGAATTTCTCGGAGATAGTCACATATGTTATTTTTATTTGCGGCAAAGATGGTGATTATGTTACTTATGGTAGAGGGTAGGTTGTACTTTAGTCGGATGTCTTTAAGGTGATTTGCTGTGAATATATGCGAGACTGTAAGGTTGGATCCGCAACTTTGACATTTAGGGTCTTGTGCTCCTTCCAAGAGATGGCGATGAGTTGAGAAAGTGTGTCCAGCAGCCAGTCTTCGCAGAATCACGTTCTCTTTTCTATTAAGGTTGTTATTATGTAGGGGGGGGGGGAATACGGAGGATTTGAGTGGCCACAATTTGTTGTTTGGGGTTTCTAGATCCCATTGTAATTGAAATAAGGAATTATGGATAGATTTAAGGTAAGAGTTAAAGTCTGAGTAGAAATTCTCAGCCGTGATGGAAATACCGTTATCTATAGCTTGTTTAGCTAGTCTATCCGCTCTGTCATTTCCCTGGTTGCCTATATGGCTGGGAAGCCAGAAATAGGAGATGGAACGTTGTTTCAGTTTTGCGGAGTAGAGGAGATCTAGGATTTGTCGGATGTAGTTGTAGGATAGATTTCTGGTCTTGATGGATGATAAGGCACTGAGAGAATCGGAGATAATTAGGATGAGTTTGGAGCTTGTGGTTAGAGAGAATCTGGTTGCCTCTTTGATAGCTAGGAGTTCAGCTGTAAATATGGAGACATAATGAGGAAGTTTGAACTTTCTGGAGGTGGAGGGCGATGTGAAGGCGGAAACCGACTCCCTTGTCTGATTTGGACCCATCCGTATAAAAGAGCGTATGTTTGGGGTATTTTGTGGCGACGATTTGTAAAAAGGATTTATTGAGGAAAGAGTTTGGAGAGTCCACTTTAATATATTGTCGCATGGAAAGATCAATATGTGGAATAGGAGAGAGCCATGGGGGAAAGGTGGTTTGCAAAGGGTAGTCATATTTAGAGGGGGAGAGATTGTGCAGTGACAGTAAGGCCGAGATAAAACCGCACACCATCGGAGAACAGTTAATTTTACCCGCTGTTGAAAAGGTTTTAAAAACTGTTCTGCACAAACCTCCATTTGACGTACTCAAAAGAATTCCTTTGAGTAACAACACTGTACAAAGACGTATTGATGGAATGAGCTCTGCTATTGAAAGCTTCTTGTGTAATTATCTGCAAACAACTCATTTTTCTATTCAACTGGACGAGTCAACTTTACCTGGTAATGAAGCATTATTATTGGCATATGTTCGATTTGTTATGGACGAAGAAATCCATGAAGAGCTGCTATTCGCGAAAATTTTGGAGACGGACACTAAAGGCAGGCAATATTTAATGTCCTAAGTGATATTTTTAAGAAAAAATCGATTCCATTTACAAACATTATTTCGGTGGCAGCAGATGGAGCTCCTGCCATCTTCGGGCGATATCGTGGGTTTATAAGCCATCTTAAAAGAATTATACCAGGAGTAACTGCAATTCACTGTGTCATCCACCGACAACACCTGGTAGCAAAAAATTTGAGTGATAGATTGCACCAATCGCTTCAATTTGTTATTAAAGGAGTTAACAAAATAAGAAGCAATGCGTTGAATACCCGTTTACTTGCACGATTGTGCGACGAAAATGATGAAGACTTCCAACGATTGCTCTTACATACTGAAGTACGCTGGTTGTCGAAAGGTGCATGTTTAACAAGATTTTACTCACTTTTTGAATCAGTTTTAGAGTTTCTGGAAAGTAAAGATCCAGATTTAAAAGAAAACCTGATCAAATTGAAAGCAGACATCGCGTATTTGACCGATTTGTTCAAAAAAATTTAATGACATTAACTTGCAGTTACAAGGGGACAGCCTAAATTTAATAAAAACAAAGGGTGTAATTTCGGCTTTTCTTGGAAAAATTGAAATTTATAAAGCAAAATATTAGCAGGCGCGAATTCTCCAGTTTCCAAACTGGTCACAGGCAGAATGTCTTGATGAGGATATTCAGACATACGTTCAACATTTTAAATGCCCTGCATGATGACTTCAAAAATAGATTTGAAGATATTCTGACGATGGAAATACCACCATGGATCATAAATCCATTTGATGAAACGGAAGTGGCGAATGTGGTATTACAAGAGGAGCTACTCGAGCTTAGCACCAATGAGGAGCTGAAGGTGAAATTTAAAAAAGGCTATCAAACATTTTGGCTGCAGGCAGAAATACCCGAAAAAATATCCTGGGCTGTGGGAAATTGCGAGAAAACTTTTGATAGCGTTTCCCTCGTCATACCTTGTTGAAAAAAGTTTTAGTGTCGTTACAAACCTATTAACAAAAAAAAAGGAGCAGATTGAACATCACAGAACGGGGACATTTGCGGTTATTCCTTACAAAACTGAAGCCAAATATTGATAATTCGCTGTCAATCCATCAAGTACATCCCTCCCATTAAAATTATGACTATTTTTTTTAAATTGTTGATTTGCATTGTTGAAGTTACGGTACGTTATTAATGTTTAATTTTAATTCTGTTAAGTCTGTAATAATATTATTTTAATAAATAGAACACAAGAAAATATATTATTTTTCTTTTTATTTTTACCACTTCGAATTTAGGGTTGGAACTCAGCCACGACGCAAGTTTCCATCGTTAGATCTAATCTTCACATTTTTTGGGAATATGGTAGAAATGTAGCACCAGTAAAATTTTTGAAAGTGGTCTAAGAGAAAAAAAGTTTGGGAACCTCTGAGTCTACATGATGCATTTGAAAATCTTTCCGTTTTTTCGTATTCTTGAGTGATGGTTGTCCTACAATACCCTTAATCGTAGAAATTGGGGTTTTTATTAGTTCACTGGTTTCTTGCAAAGCACATTGTTTATTCAAATTTCTTTTTACCAAACTGTCGTAAACATTTTTCACTATTAGTTTAGCATTAAGTGATAAATGTTTTCTCTTGCGATAGCCACTATTGCAATTTTCCCACGGACACCACATAATTAAAATAGAACCGTTAGGTTGTAAGTTGTAAGTAAAACTAAAAATAAAAATAATAAAAAGTATCTTTCGAATTGTAATGGGGACCTGTTGTCATTAGGCCTATATTATCAAATACTTAAAGGGCTCCAAACCTGGTTGTCAGGTAGTAAATATAAAGGTAAAAATAAATCCAATATGACTGGAGGTGCAAATGAGGGCGGTATACAAAGCAGGTAAAATAAAAATACGTTTATCGTAATATCTGGCAACTATGCACAAAACTTTAATAGGGCCGTTTATTGCTCCATTGAAAAAGCAAAAAGGCAGGTTCTTATATCTTGGGATTTACTTTACCTGGTTATCAGGGCTAAATTAATTAACAATATTCACCTTAATAGTTAGGACAAGTTCAATAAAGGAGACCCAACCCCAACCAATTGATCGTTGAGTAATAAACCTGAGGATTTTTTTCCGGTTGATCTCTACCTGCTCGCAACAATTAAATAATTTCCCTTTCCTTTCATTGTGCAATGTTGTGAAATCATTGAAAGTATGATTTTTATCTATTAAATGTTTAGGGTAGTGAGATATATTATTTTTAATTCTATAACTTTGTTTATGTTCCTTCATTCTTTTATCTGCCTGTTTGTCCTATATGGGTTTTATTACAACTGCCACAGCATAATTCGTAAATTCCTGTTTTATTTTCTTTTTTTTGTTTTGCTTTTATTATTAGTGTTCCGTACGGAACAATTATAAGATCACTTCGGTGTCTGTCTGTCTGTCTGTCACACCCGATTTTCTCCGAAACTATTTGACATAGAAAGATGAAATTTGGTAATAATATAGGATTGAAGGCCGCATCAGAGTCATGTAGTTTTGAGAGTTAAATTTTGACTTAATTGGTTAGTTTTGGGGGGTGAAATCGGAAGTGAAAAAAAATCTTTTGACTAGATCATAGAGTGTGGTGTCAAATGAAAGCTTGTGAAAACACGAGTAATATATATATATATATATATATATATATATATATATATATATATATAACGCAACAATCTGAAAATTAATTTATCTTTTTCTTATGTCAGTTTTAAAGTTTATCGAGTATTTGAATAGTAGGCTATGCATATTTTGTTTCGTTGTTCATGACAGAAATCAAACAATTCGTTTAGACTTACAGTTTTAAAGAATTTTTTAGAAGATAAACAATTTTCTGTAACAATGCGATAGATTTTCTTTAAAAGTATACATACATATATATATATATATATATATATATATATATATATATATATATATATATATATCCTTTAATTTTAATCTTGTGTAGGTGCGCAGCTCACCATAGCATTTTCGACTGAATTATGGCAGTACCCAAAGATAAAATCGAAGAAATTCACAAAAGGTTCAATGGTTTCCATCACAAAATCCAATTTATCATTAAAAAAAGAAAAAAATGAAGAAATAATTTTTTTCGAAATGACACTTGTGCGTGGAAAGGAAAATGCCAAAATCCTAACAAAATGGTACACTAAACCAACGTAGTCTGGTAGGTACCCGAACGACCAGTCAAGCCATTCAAAATCCCAAAAAATAAGTGTAATCTTAGGTGTGGTCGACGTGCTGTCACATTAACCTCTCCACAGTTTAGACTTATTGTTCTCAAAAAGGTAAAAGAAGTTCTGTCATCAAACGGATTCAAAATGAATGACATAAATCAAATAATAAAAAAAAACGCACGTACTGACTCTATAATAATGCAAAAGACAATAACACAAGACCAAACCCAAGCAACCAAACCCCAGAAAATATATAGTATTACCGTACCTGAAAAACTAAAATACACACTAAACAAATATGACATAACTGTTTGCCACAAATCTCACAACAAGCCAAATTCTCTGTTTACGAAACTAACAAGTAAAACCTCATAACAAAAAGCTCTAACGTAATATACTCTATCCCATGTGAAAATTGCTCAAAAAATATGTAATGATGTAATCGACCGTTCCTTTACTGGCTTGTAAATCGATCAAAGATAACACGTGATAAAACTTCTAACTTTTTATTAAGCAAATTTTATAATACTTATTAGCCTGATATGAATATAATAATATCAATGCTCGTAATAACAATATATAATACTTGATGTTATTGTTAATAATAATGCCTTTTATGTCTTGTGTTAATTAACTAAGAATAATAATAATGTAATAATGTAATGTACTGTGTTCTCTCTAGCTAATTTTATATGTTTATTCTCTAAAATTTACCATAGGCGTACTCTTCAGTTTAGCTAACAAATATTTACCTATCATCCTAATGACTACAGAGTTTGGCGACTTCTCAGCGCCATCAAGAAGTTCACAAAGAAAATAATTAATTGTAGAACGTAACTGTTTTACTGAGCTATTAGTAAGTGTACACAGTATATCTTTTATTGAGAAATAGTTATTGTTAAACTATGGTTTTGCATTAAACTCACAGCCGTAGCTAAAGGGCAAAACAATACAGTAATATAATAATAAAAATAGTTGGCTGACCACAATAAGTATGACTGGCTAACTACTAAAAAACAGATTTAACAGCCACAAATATTCAAAAAAAAATGCCACATCTGCACTTAACAGACACGAAAAGGAAACAAATCACACATTTAATTAAAAAGAAACTAAAATCTTAAACAAAGACCACAACTACCATAAATTAGTAATTAAGGAAATGATAGAAATAAGAAAAGAAAAAACGCAGTGAACTACAGAACAGTATTAAAGATCTAAGTTTAATTTACAACATCTGACCTAATTAGTTATCAATTACTTAAAACCAATAATTAAGAAGAAAAAAAAAAAGAAAATTAATAAAAATAATAAAAACATATTTTCAAAAATAAATTAGCATAAAAACCAACAAAAATTAAAGCTTACAAAAAATGTTTCGTTCCGCCATTTACACATGTGTTTTCGTCAGCCTTACCGTTGGCCATAGACCGGAATGCATTGGTCAGGTTCGCTCATTTTCGAGGTACGAAAAATGTAAAATATGTAATTAGAGAGTAATTTTAAACTGATTGTTACTGTTAATTTTTGAACCAATTGTTCTTACATAAATGACAAAATTTCAAGTGTATACGTCTATATATTTTGTGACTTAAATTACTGTTGTGTCCGTAATTTGACATTGTGACTGTATTTTTAATTTTATATGTAGAAGCATTTTTGAAAATGCCTAAATTAAAGGGCGAAATATCAAATAAAAAAAAAAATTGTTTAAAACAAAAAACCCAAGTGTATTAATTAAACAAACCTACACCCAAGATTATAATTAAAGGATTTATGTACATAAAGATTCAAGAAATCAAATTCTATAACGAACCTGATTATAGCGAATTTCCGGTTAAAACGAACTATTTTATAATGCACGAAAAAACTTCCATAAGACCAATGCAAATTTTCATCGGTTATAACAAACCCGGTTATAACGAACTTCCGGATAAAGCGAACCAAATTTAGATGTTTTGTGTCCGTTTATAACGAACTTGCCATTCCCTGTGCCCGATGTCGCGCGATTTGATCTAGGGAATTCACCGAAGCTCGGTGGGAAACCCCTATTCTAGTTGTTTCCGCCGCGTCGCTAGTTCCAGCAGTATTATTTTCAATTCACTTGTTGTGTTTGCTGTTCTAATGCATATTTGAACAAAGTAGCAAAGTGAAAGTTTTTATTTAAAAATGAGTACACAAAAACGTAAAGCGTTTACTTTAAAAGACAAATACGATATTATAAGAAAATGGGGGTTAAACAAAGTGATGTTTGCAAACAGTTGAATTTAAATAAATCTACTGTTTCTACCATATGGAAGAAGAGGCAAGAAATCTTCAATCTATAATAAACAAAACTTTAGTTATAAAAAAGTAAGAAAATCTACACAGGACCAAGTCGATAAAGAACTCCTTACATGGTTTAGTCAAAACAGGACATGAACATGTTCCTATTACAGGCTATACTTTACAAGAGAAAGGGGAACGGGGGGGAATTGGGAACGAAATTAAAGAACGCCGAGTTTAACTGTTTTAGAAGTTAGACTGAACGATTTAAAAAGTGATATAATATTAGTGGAAAACTGCAGGATGGATATGACTGTTGTTGATCAGTGGTGGCCAATATATGTATATATATATATATATATATATATATATATATATATATATATATATATATATATATATATATATATGTATATATATATATATATATATATATATATATATATATATATATATATATATATATATATATATATATGTATATATATGTATATGTATATATATATATATATATATATATATATATATATATACATATACATATATTGGCCACCACTGATCAACAACAGTCATATCCATCCTGCAGTTGCATGCCCAAATGAGTACAAAGACTTAAGGCCCATAAGTGTTCTTCCCGTCCTCTCTAAGATTTTGGAACGGTTCATGGAGTCACAATTCAGTGGCTACACTGATAAATTCTCCATTATGCCCAAATTTCAATCGGGATTTAGACCAGGTCATAGCTGTGAGACCGCCCTTTTGGAAGTAATTGATGACATACGCAGGGGCATCGATGGAGGGTACTTTGATACTTGATACAATAAGTCACAGCTTTCTTTGTTTTATACTAACATACATTGGTCTCAGTAGCAACAGTTTGAAATTATTGCAAAGTTTTTTAAGTAATGGGAAAGACATGCTCAAGACTCAACACTTACATAGGAGGAAGAAAAAGCACAGAAAGCTGGAGACTTCTTAGAAATATGAGAACAGAACGGAAAAGAGAAATCTTCTTACCAATAACACAAGAAAAATGGAACCAATATTTTACAAATATGCTAACAGAAGATAGACCAGAGTTCAAAAGTACCCAAAATGGAAACCCAAATATAGTTATACGAGGATCCCCAATAAGGATAACAACATCAGAAGTTAAACAAGTATGTAAAACGCTAAAAAATGGTAAAGCTCCAGGACCAGGAAACATCCCAGGAGAGATAGTAAAATACGGAACTGAAAAGCTATTTAGCGCTTTGAGGAACTTATTCCAAAGATGCATTAACACATCAGAAGTACCTGAGGAATGGAAAATATCATACATATCAACAATTCATAAGAAAGGAGACAAAAATAATTGCTATAAACTATACGGGAATAACGGTTACAGGATCTATTAGCAGAATATACGGAAAAATACTTAAAAATCAATCAGTGCGAGTCGCCGGTATTGAGTCGAGACCTTTACCAATCACCTGTGGTGTTCCACAAGGTTTCATTTTGGGAATTCTATTATTTTCAATTTACACTTCACAACTAATACATCGGGTGAGGTATTGCAGGGTACACTTGTATGCCGACGATACGCAGCTTTATCACATATGTCGTCCTAACGAGATTCACAGACGCGTTAGAGAAATCAATCATGATCTGGTGGGGCTAATTTCTGCTGCCAGTGACCACTCCCTATCAATTAATACAAAAAAAGTACAGTCATGGTTTTTGGTACTCAGAGGCTCAGAAGCAGTTGCTTGCCACATATTAATATTAAAATCAACGGCAAAGTGTTACGGATTGATGACAAATGTAGAAATTTAGGCCTTACTATGGACTACAATTTGAGGTAAGATCGCATGTGAACATAGTTATACGTCGGGCGTACTTTAATTTGAAGATGATTTACACTTCTAGGGACTATTTAAATCAAAAATTGAAAACTATATTGTGTGAGTCTCTGGTAATTTTATTAATTTTTGTGATACTATATATGGATTTTCAATAGACTCATCCGATAGATGACGTATCCAAGTTCTTCAAAATTCATGTTTGCGCCTAATATTTGGTATCCGTAAAAGGAATCACATATCACACAAATTATTTGAACTGGGATGGTTAAATATGAATGATAGACGTTGTTTGCATGCGGCTTGTTTATTCCATAAAATTGTCTTAACGGGTGTTCCCTCCTACCTACATAGAAAAATTACCTTTAGATGAGATGTTCATAATTTGAATGTCGGTTTTCGAGGTCACCTTACGCCTTCGGCTCACAAAACTGAAAAATATAGATCGTCCTTCTCTTTTCAATAGCTAAGATTTATAACTCAATTCCAGAAAATACAAAACTATTAGATCCTAGGTCATTCAAGGCGGCGCCGGCGTATAGGAGGATTTTGTTAAATATATGAAGATATAGTACTTATTTATGTAAATTTTCCTTCAGAAATGAATATCACTAGCTCTTGAGTGTATCTGTGCTCTGTATGAATTCTATTATTTATCTCGGATATGTTGGGATGACTAGCCTGCCTGTTTAAAAATTTAATTTATATCAAGGTTTTTTTTTGTTTGCTCTAGTTGTGTCATAACATAAGCCATTCTTTTTTTGTCTCTTTTTTCTTTTTTCCTAACACTTACAACATTACACAGTTTTATTAAGATACTAGCACAGTTCAATAGATAAATGTTGTATTCTATAAACTTTAGTATTAGGATGCTTAAGGTAAACAACAGGGGGAATGTTTGTACCTTCGTGGTCTTACATTCCCAGCTGACCTTCGGCATTTTCCAATTTAATGTAGCATTTAGTTTATGATGTTTTTTTTTTCTTTTTCATAATTGGAAATAAAGACCATATTTATTTATTTATTTATTTATTTATATATACAGTAATACCCCGCTTAGCGCGACCCCGTTACGCGCGGTTTCACTATAACGCGAATTTCAAATTTCGCGCCTCATGTAGTCATTAACTTCTCTATGGTCGCGGGGGGATCCCCGCTTTCTCTGAATATTCTCTTTGAAGAATTGGGAATTCCCTGTCCTTCGACTTTGTTCTATGGGGATTTCCTCGTTCGTTTCGTGTGTTCATTTGTTCCGTAATGTTAGTTCGGTCGGCTGGCAGTTTTGTTTTAATATTTATTGGAGATACATACATACATAATTTAACCCTACGTTAAAAATGCCGCCTGTAAAGAAAAAAGAGCGTAAAAAGCGTCACTTTGGAATTGAAGATGAAAGTGTTAAGAAGAATGGAAAATGGAGGCAAAGCAACAATTGTTGGGAGAGATTTTGGACTCTCAGAATCGACTGTGAGAACGATTTATAAAAATCGGGAAAAAATTAAAATCTCCAGCGAAGGTTCAACACCTATAAGTGCAACAAAACTTTCTCGTTCGAGATCATCTATCTTAGAAAGAATGGAGAAATTACTGTCAGTCTGGATCGAAGATTTGAATAAGAAGAACACACCACTAAGTCAAAGATCTCATATGCACAAAAGCAAAATCTTTGTATGAGATGCTGAAAACAAAAGAAGGAGAAGGGAGTGCCACTCCGACTTTTGCTGCCAGCAGAGGCTGGTTCCATCGGTTCAAGCAGCGTTCTAATCTTCACAATATCCACATAACAGGCGAGGCGGCCAGCGCGGACATTCAAGCTGCAGCTGAGTTTCCAGACAAGTTTCAAGACTTCGTTAGACGAGAGAAAATTCCTGCTTGTCTCATCTTCAATGTTGATGAGACCGCACTTTACTGGAAAAAAATGCCATCTCGAACATTCATTTCTAAGGAAGAACATCAAGCCAGTGGTTTCAAAGCTGCGAAAGATCGACTAACACTTCTGCTGGGTGGTAATGCCACTGGTGATTTCAAACTGAAACCTTTACTAGTGTACCATTCAGAAACACCCCGTGCAATGCGAGGCACAGACAAGACAAGTCTACCAGTTGTGTGGCGATCAAACAGAAAGGCGTGGGTTACACGGGAAATTTTTCAAGAATAGTATTCTAATAGTTTTTGCCCATCAGTCAAATCATACTGTGACAGAAATGGGCTTGAACCTAAAGTTATATTACTCTTAGACAATGCCCCAGGACATCCAACCTCACTTGATACGCCCAGAGACTTAAAAGTGTACGTAAAGTTCCTTCCACCAAACACTACGTCAATATTACAACCTATGGACCAGGGAGCAATAGCAAACTTCAAAGCTTATTACCATCGCCGCACTTTTAGCCAACTAATTCATGAAACTGACGGGGAAGGAAGACAGTCTATGCGAGAGTGGTGGAAGTCATACAACATTATGAAGTCTATTCACAACATAGAAGAGGCTTGGAAGGAAGTTAAAATGAGTTGTATGAATGGGGTGTGGCGTAATCTTTGGCCAGATGTAGTGGAAGCACCTAGAAGAATTGTCCAGATGCAGAGACAAGTGCTTGAAGACATTGCTGCAATGATTGAGGGGTCTGAACTTGAAGATGTCACGGTAGAAGATCTCGTAGCACTTGTAGCAACGCACGACGATCCTATTAGCAATGAAGATCTGATCGAGTTACAGAATAATCCTATCTACGATGAGGAAGAACAAGTAGAAGAGAAAGTTTTATCTTCAGGGGAAATACAAAATGCACTTTCAAAAATTTATTCAGGTTTGGACATATTGCAGAGTATAGACAATAATGATGACCGTGTCTTGACCGTGTGTCAAACAATTAAAAACAGTGTTGGGTGTTATGAACGTATTTTACAAGAACGTAAACAAAACGTTACCCAAAAGACAATAGATGTATTTTTCCATAAAAAATAAGAGTATGTATTGCATAAAGTGTTCTTAGAATTAAAGTGATTGATTAAAATGATTTGTATTTTTTTGTATTAAATTTTGACTATGTTTAATCATAAACCTCGATATACGCGAATTTCAGTTAACGCGATTTTTTTCGGAACGTATCCCTCGCGTAAAGCGGGGTATTACTGTATATATATATATATATATATATATATATATATATATATATATATATATATATATATATAATCGATCGAAAAAGACAAAAACTGAGCCATTTTGTAGACCGACATATAACAAAAATTAATGTTATTACTTAATTTCTCAAGAGTCTTACGCATAACTGCGGATATATTTCCCAAGAAAAGTAAAGGAGGGAAGCGTTTAAAAGATAGCGTCCCTTGAGAACCGAATTTATTATAAGAATTTTCAAATAAAAACTGCATGTTATCTGAAAAGTTTTTTTTTGTATTTTGCGAATTCCGAAATATGGCCAATATTCAATTTTGGTAGTCATTAATTAAAATCTTTACCTCTGATTATTCTTCTACATTGAACTCTGCCTTGTTGTAGTTTTTTTAATACCAACCTGCAACAAAACGAAAAAACAAAATAAATGTGACGTTAAACAACGTACTATCACTAACTATTTGTTTATGTTTTCACAATAGCGAAAGTGTATTAAAAACAAGGGTAAAAATTGAAAAATTCAAAGTAAATCGAAAACTATTAGAAATAGGTATATAATATACTTAATAAAAGTTGGAGGGTTTTGTAAAATCTATCAGAAAAATAATAATATACAGGATGTGCCATTTAAAAATTTTGAGATTTTTCAATTTAAAGTAGTCGAAATGCATAAATTTATTTTGAACATCCTGTAGCATCCAACTCAAAATTATTTACATATATCTTTTTTTTCATCTCTATAGAACGCTCGTACTAGTTATGAGTATTCCACCTTCAGAAACAACTGTGCATCTTAACATTCCCGAAAACTATTGTATTTAACATTTTTGCGTCATTCCCGAAACAAATGAGATAATGAACTTTACTCTATCGTTGACTCACCCTGTATATATTTAAAATATCTCAGTACAATTTGAAGAAGCGTGGGTGTTACTACTCTTACAAAAAAGAAAAAAATTGATCTTTGGCAAAAGTCAGGTGTAGTTTAAGGAATTAATTGTGAATGTAGCCAATCTAGATTGGCCAGACATCGTAAAAATTATCTAAAAGAATCGCTATACATAAAAGCGATTGTAAGCACAAACCAGATTCTATCAGTCTTAGTCAACATGTGAATAAATACGACCATAAAGTCCACTATAACGAGACCTTCATTTTGGATACTGAAAGTGTCATGTTCAGACGGAATTTTCTAGAAATGTGCTATATAAAGAACTGCCAGAATAATCTTAACCATAAAAAACCGGTCAAGTGCAAGTTGAACTTGCACAATTAGTGTTCCGTACGTTGATTGTTTTTAAAATTAAAATTTTTGTTAGGGTGGTATAAAATGATCAGTGACTTCAAAAAAAACACACCCCAAATGAGTTTTCAACAAAGTTTGTTTCCAATCTTCATTGAAAACTGGTGACCTTGAAATTTTGTTTTTTTTTTTATATACCAAATAAATTATTAAAGGTAATGCACTCGTGATAATTTCCGTTCAATCTATACCCCGTGGAGAATATTCCAGAATTTTTTTTCAAAATTTTTTGATCAGTACTTTTCGAGATAAGGTAGGGGACAGCGATTTTTTTTAAAATTAATACGAAGAAAAGTGTGCGCAAGTATTACATTATATATATATTTTTTGCTCGTGTTTTCACAAGCTTTCATTTGACACCACACTCGATGACCTAGTAAAAAAAAATTTTTTTCACTTCCGATTTCACCCCTCGAAACGAACCTCTTAAGTCAAAATTTATGTTACGGTGGTATAAAATGATCAGTGACTTCACAAAACACACCCCAAATGAGTTTTCAACAAAGTTTGTTTCCAATCTTTACTGAAATCTGATGACCTTGAAATTTTTGTTTTTTTTATATACCATATAAATTATTAAAGGTAATGCACTCGTGATAATTTTCGTTCAATCTACACCCCGTGGAGAATATTCCAGAAATTTTTTCAAAATTTTTTGATAAGTACTTTTCGATATAAGGCCCGGGACAGCGATTTTTCGCGAATTTTTAAAAATAATACAAAGAAAAGTGCGCGCAAGTATAATATTATATATATATTTTTTACTCGTGTTTTCACAAGCTTTCATTTGACATCACACTCGATGACCTAGTAAAAAAATTTTTTTTTTTTCACTTCCGACTTCACCCCCCAAAACTAACCCCTTAAGTCAAAATTTAATTCTCAAAACTACATAGCTCTGATGAGGCCATCAATTCCTATATTATTACCAAATTTCACCTTTCTATGTCAAATAGTTTCGGAGAAAATCGGGTGTGACAGACAGACAGACAGACAGACACCGAAGTGATCTTATAAGTGTTCCGTACGGAACACTAAAAAGACGTTTAAGTTCCATTTACACATATTTGTTGGTCCAAGAGCATACTAAAAAAATAATAACTAATGATGCTTACAACAGAGTTTCTTTGAATTTTAATACTGCATAAATTTTCCTCTTTTCTTATTTTATTTTATTTTTCATCTGTTCGAACGATCTTAATTTGACCATTTGTTAATAACTTTTCTCAACATGCAGGTTTAGTTTACGACAGCATTAAAAGTTGTATAAATTAATATTACTAGATTATTTCAGAAAGGCCGAGCACGTACCAGCTGGGGAAAAAAATATGGTGTAACTTTTAGATTTTTATAATTCTATTAATTCCCAAGTATGATTTTCATCTAACTGAAAAATTAAATTAACAAACCTATGTTTGATTGTTGTGAATTTCTAATTATAATAATAAGTTCGGTGTTAATTGTTGTTTTAAAATTATGTGTCAACACTTCCTTTCCCTCAACTGATATAGATCGTTTTCTCCTTGGACAGTGACACAACTGTGATTATTCAGTAAGTAACCTTTTATTTCAATAACTCTTGTCTTTCATGAATATTAAAAATTATGATAGGGTCTCTTCCTTTCTTTCTTTTGAAGTATGGCATATTCTTTCAAGTAGTTCTCTGTCTGATAAAGTTTCTTTTTGTGTCTCCTAGGTGCTGAAGATGATGTACGATTTAGCATCGAAAGCTCGATATTAGAATAAAACTACAGTTACTAAGAACTTTGAAACCTTTTTGTTCACTCTGTGATCCTAAGGGCTATCCCTAAGTTAAAACCCTCTTGGTTGTTACCAGTAAGCCCTTTTATAGGCCTTCCTTTCCTATTTATATACACACATATATATATATATATATATATATATATATATATATATATATATATATATATATATATATATATACGAGGCTGGTTTGAAAAGTCTGTGCAAAGTCCGAGAGATGGCACCACCGGCGCGTATCGAGGTCATGTTTAGTTAGTAGCATCTCTTGAATGAACGCACGCCAAGTTACAGCCATATTGGTCTATTTCTTTGTGTTTGGCATTCATGTGAATCAAGGAACTCGAGTGATTTTCAAGAAATGGACGAAAAACAATTTCGTGTGGTGATTAAACATTACTTTATGAAAGGCAAAACGGCTCAGGAGACTAAAGAGAAGCTTGATAAACATTATGGTGACTCTGCACCTTCGATTAGAAACAGTTTATAAGTGGTTTCAAAATTTTCGGACTGGCCATATGGGCACAAGTGACGCTGAGCGTTCTGGACTGCCTGTGGAGGTTACGACTCCAGAAATCATTGATCAAATCCATGATATGGTGATGGATGACAGAAGAGTTAAGGTGCGTGAGATTGCTAGTGCTGTGGGCATCTCGACTGAACGGGTACATAATATTTTGCATAAACATTTGGACATGAGAAAGCTATCCGCAAGATGGGTGCCGCGATTGCTCACGCTTGACCAAAAACGGAATCGTGTGAAGTGTTGCAAGGATGGTTTGCAGCTGTTCCAGAAGAATCCGGAGGACTTTAAGCGTCGTTTCGTCACTGTGGATAAAACATGGGTACATTACTATACTCCTGAGACCAAACAACAATCTAAACAATGGGTTACCAAGGGGGAATCTGCACCAAAAATGGCGAAGACCGTTCCTTCGGCCGGAAAGGTTATGGCGACTGTCTTTTGGGATTCGCAAGGGATAATCCTCATCGACTATCTGGAAAAGGGTAAAACTATTACAGGTGAATATTATTCATCGTTATTGGACCGTTTGAAAACCGAGCTGCAAGAAAAACGCCCGCGATTGGCCCACAAGAAAGTGCTTTTCCATCACGACAACGCACCAGCACACACCTCAGCAGTTGTGGTCGCAAAATTAATGGAAATAGGATTCCAACTCGTTTCACATCCCCCTATTCTCCAGACTTGGCTCCCTCGGACTACTATTTGTTCCCCAATTTGAAGAAATGGCTGGCCGGACAAAGATTTTATTCAAACGAGGAGGTGATTGCAGACACTAATGGATATTTTGCAGACTTGGACAAATCCTATTATTCGGAAGGGATCAACAAACTAGAACATCGTTGGACGAAGTGTATAAGCCTAAAAAGAGACTATGTCGAAAAATAAAAAAGGTTTACCCCAAACACATAAGTAGTTTTTATTTTTGCACGGACTTTTCAAACCAGCCTCGTATATATATATATAATATCCTCGTCACCGCATAGTCTGCACGTCGAGGGGGATACCCATTTGCTGTAAATGTTTTCTCAGGTAATAGTGGCCGGTGATCCGTCCTGCCACTGGTTTGGTCTGGGTTCTTGTTAAACAAAGGACCTCACTTGTTAGTTTCTTCGCGGGGTCGCCAATTACGTCCCACGCATAACTTTAGCTAGATGTTATGAGCTAATGATCTAGATGTTGCTGACATGATTATCTGATGATTGTCATTTTTAAGGCGTATGGCAACTGAACAATAGATAGAGGCAAAGAGAAAGATAATTTTATTAGTGAACCACTATTGAATAGGCGATTTTTTGAGTGATACTGGAATATCATAGCAGGAGAAAGATCTTAGCATCTTACCTACTCAGAATTATAAGTGAAAACTGATAGTTTCAATCACCTCATTGTTTTATTTAAAACTTCAAATTCAAATCACCGATTAGAAAACTATTCAAAACAAAAAACGATCGACGTTAACTAAGCGTTTGTTTAACATTTTTTCCGATGCCCATTTGTTAGATAACTGCCAGTAGGGTATTTAATGAGCGAACTGGAGAGAAAGGACCTAATTGTGCTATCTAAAAGTTTAAATGAGATTGAAATTCCAAGGTTTAGAGTTTTACTGTGAAGGCATTTAAAAGTTATTAATGCTATTAAAGATACATAAATTTTGCTACGTTTTTTTAATGACTAATAGAACGATGTTAATGACAGAATAGATAATACGAGTATTAAACAATAATAAAATTATTGGCATAGATACGTCGACGATATATTGACTTATTTTATAGGTACTACTCAGTATATATCACCACTACACCAAACACTTTATTTTTGCACTCGACGCGCGTTTCGCTAACCATGTTAGCTTCATCAGGAGCGATGACTGACTAAAGCTAAACTACAAATCTACCCTATTTATACTTAGCCTAACCCTTGAATTACTCAAGCGGAACTAATGACTTAGGCAAGGCCGTCAGTTCCGGTCAAGTAACCAGTAGAGGAGACTATAAGGAATAGGCCCTCTGTCTTTATTTAAACTACTTTTACATTTCATGATTTCCATACTTTCGTATGCGTTCAACAATCTCCTATCAGATACATTTTTTATTAATCTTAGATTATCTAATGTTACAGTATGATCAGCTTCAAGGGCATGTTCGGCAATGCTAGACTTTTCTGTTCTACTGTATTTTAAGTGTGCTAAATGTTCTTTAAATCGTGTTTTAATTGACTTTTAGTTTGCCCAACATACTTCTTGTCACTATCATTACAACTAATTTCATAAATTCCACTTTTCTCTCAATTAGGAATCTTATCTTTGGGATTTTCTAAGATATTCCTCAGATTGTCTGATGACTTATAGATTAAAGTGAGGCCTACCTTATTAAATACCTTATTGAGTCCCTTGCTATATTTCGGATTATATGGTATGGAGACATACTTGGTGTTATTTTCTTCGCGTGTAAAAAAGGTGGAATTCTGAATATTAAACCTAAACTTATGTCTATTTATTAGCTTATGTACTAAGTCATCGTCATCACCATTAACTCTAGTTATATTTCTAATACGATTCCTTTCTTTATTAAAGTTTACTCTATTCAGAGAGAAAGTGACCAAACGATGAACTAAAAAATGTAATGAGGCTAATTTATGTTGTTTGCATTGAAATGAATCATTAGGAATATATCTATCTGTTACTGTGTCCTTACTATAGATATCAAATTCTAATCTATTATTATTTTTAATAATTAAAATATCTAGAAAAGGCAATTGTCCTTTGTTCTCAACTTCGTAAGTGAATTTAATGGAATCATACCGGCTATTTAATTTAGAAACAAAATCATCAATATTTGCTTTCTTTGTATCAAGAATCGCGAAAATATCATCCATATACCTATACCATACCCTTGGGAAATATTCGAATTCTTGACTGGCTTCGATTTCAAACTTACTCATGAATAAATTTGCTATGAAAGGTGATAAGCAATTATCCATAGCTGCTCCTTCTTTCTGAACATAAAATTGATTGTTATATTGGAAATAATTTTGTTCCATGCAAAGTTTAGATAATGTTAAATATTCACGAATAATTTTGTCTTTAAAGTCATTCATTCTAAGTAATTCTTCGAGATATTGTAAAGTTTGTGGAATTGGCACACTTGGGAACAAAGAACTAACATCAAAAGAAGTCTTGCAAGAAATTTAAAGTTTTTCCTAATTTTATTAAGGTTAATTTACCAAAATCAAACATTTCAGAAAAAGTTTCATTCTTTGCTAAACAAAAATGGCTTGACTTAGAAATCAAAAATTTGTACACAAAACGTAGTATGTTAGAAGTAGAATCATACCGCATATTCAAAAAACTTACTTCAGGATTAAACAATATTGAATATGAAGTATGGAGCGAGTTCCAGAGGAAAATGTTTTTAGTTATTGATATTCAATATAAAAAGAAATTCTCTATTCTAAGTAAAAAATTAAAAAAGCTCTTACCGAAAAAGAATAGTCCTTAGGAACTCGTAAATATGGTAGAAAATCATTCATCTCAATCCTTTACACGAAATGAAATTCGCATCTTAAACAAAGGCCTTAACTTTACAGTACCCCCTCCTAGAGATAATTTATCAGAAATAGTTGCTCACATTGAAAGTTCCATTAGTACATTTCCAGAAAATAGTAAATCATTTGTTAGGGAAGCATGTCGCAATCAAATATCGAAAAACATGGTTAACAATACAAATTCTAATTCACGAAAAAACATAAAAGTAGTTAAAGGATCGAAAAAGAAAGATGTCTTCTACTTAAAAGCGGATAAAAGAAATAAGTTTGTTATATTGGATAAGAAAGATTACTTTGAACGCGTAGATAATCTTATCGAATCTGGCCCTTATGAAAAGGTAATAAGAAATCCATTACCGAGAATGATATCAGAGGTTAAAAATTCTTTAAAAAAATGTAAGAACCTTGTCTCCGATTCGCTAAAATTTAAATTAAATGTGAGTAATCCAACCATACCAAAATTGTATTGCTTACCCAAAATTCAGAAACCACAAATTGTTTCATCGGTCGGATCACCCACATATTTAATATCCAACTGGTTATCAAAAGAACTTGAGAATTTGCCATTAAATACTTTCGCAGTAAAGAATTCGTTAGAATTCATTAATAAAACAAAAAAATCTAGTTTTCAATGAAGGTGAAGTCTTAATTTCTTTTGATGTTAGTTCTTTGTTCCCAAGTGTGCCAATTCCACAAACTTTACAATATCTCGAAGAATTACTTAGAATGAATGACTTTGAAGACAAAATTATTTATGAATATTTAACATTATCTAAACTTTGCATGGAACAAAATTATTTCCAATATAACAATCAATTTTATGTTCAGAAAGAAGGAACAGCTATGGGTAATTGCTTATCACCTTTCATAGCCAATTTATTCATGAGTAAGTTTGAAATCGAAGCCAGTCAAGAATTCGAATATTTCCCAAGGGTATGTGGATGATATTTTCGCGATTCTTGATACAAAGAAAGCAAATATTGATGATTTTGTTTCTAAATTAAATAGCCGGTATGATTCCATTAAATTCACTTACGAAGTTGAGAACAAAGGACAATTGCCTTTTCTAGATATTTTAATTATGAAAAATAATAATAGATTAGAATTTGATATCTATAGGAAGGACACAGTAACAGATAGATATATTCCTAATGATTCATTTCATTGCAAACGACATAAATTAGCCTCATTACATTTTTTAGTTCATCGTTTGGTCACTTTCCCTCTGAATAGAGTAAACTTTAATAAAGAAAGGAATCGTATTAGAAATATAACTAGAGTTAATGGTTATGACGATGACTTAGTAAATAAGCTAATAAATAGACATAAGTTTAGGTTTAATATTCAGAATTCCACCTTTTTTACATGCGAAGAAAATAACACCAAGTACGTCTCCATACCATATAATCCGAAATATAGCAAGGGACTCAATAAGGTATTTAATAAGGTAGGCCTCACTTTAGTCTATAAGTCATCAGACAATCTGAGGAATATCTTAGAAAATCCCAAAGATAAGATTCCTAATTGAGAGAAAAGTGGAATTTATGAAATTAGTTGTAATGATAGTGACAAGAAGTATGTTGGGCAAATTAAAAGGTCAATTAAAACACGATTTAAAGAACATTTAGCACACTTAAAATACAGTAGAACAGAAAAGTCTAGCATTGCCGAACATGCCCTTGAAGCTGATCATACTGTAACATGAGATAATCTAAGATTAATAAAAAATGTATCTGATAGGAGATTGTTGAACGCATACGAAAGTATGGAAATCATGAAATGTAAAAGTAGTTTAAATAAAGACAGAGGGCCTATTCCTTATAGTCCCCTCTACTGGTTACTTGACCGGACCTGACGGCCTTGCCTATGTCATTCGTTGAGTAATTCAAGGGTTAGGCTAAGTATAAATAGGGTAGATTTGTAGTTTAGCTTTAGTCAATCATAACTCCTGATGAAGCTAACATGGTTAGCGAAACGCGCGTCGAGTGCAAAAATAAAGTGTTTGGTGTAGTGGTGATATATACTGAGTAGTATCATTGTGCCAAAGATTCCACATTCCCAACTTAGTTATTTTATAGGAACAAATAGACAACTTAATGCAACCCTAGAATTTATAAATATCATTCCAAACATTAGATTCACAACAGAAACAGAAGTCAACTAATTTCTTGGACCTAACAATAAAAAAGATTGACAATAACAATCTTAATATATCACAAATCGACACATACGGACACTACGATACATAAAGTTCATTACATCCATACAAACAAAAACTAGCGGTATACAATTCCTTTATACATGGACTAGTTAACATACCAATGATGACATCTTTTTAAAAACTGAACTTAATCTTATTAAGCAAATAGCCAAAAACAACGGATTTAATGTAAAACTATACAGTTTTACGTAAAAAATAGTTACAACAAACAATCTAATATATCCAAAAGCGATCACGATCACGATAAGCCTATTTCCGTCCACTGCTGAACGTAGGCCTTTCCCATTTCAGTCCATCTCTTCCTATCCGTAGCTATCGTCATCCAATTTAGTCTAGCATGCCTCCTGATATCATCTCGCCAGCGGGTGTTCGGCCTTCTCAAACCTCGTTTGTTATCTCTCGGTCTCCATTCCATTAAGCGTCTCGTCCATCTGGCATCTCGTATTCGTGCTATATGACCTGCTCACTGCCATTTAAGTTGGGAAACTCTCTCTAACACGTCTGAAACCTTGGACTGCATTGGAACTGAAATATTAGTTTTTCGCTCATTTAGTTTGATGCCAAGCATTTGCCACTTGTGGGCTCTCTGAGCTCTTGCTAGTTTTTTGGGCATTTTCTTTTGTCAGCGACCACGTTTCGGCACCAGATATGTCATAACTGGCAAGATGCATGCATTATATACGTTTGTCTTAAGTGAGTTAGGAATATCCGATTTTAGGATATGGGTGAGTTTGCCAAATGAACACCATCCCAATCTAATTCTTCTTCTAATTTCCTCATCGATGTCGGTTTTCTTTATTGTTATTCTTTATCCTAAGTAGATGTAGCTGACCACCATTTCCAAGGGTGTTCCGTCTAGCGAGATGTTGAGGGGTTCTTGGGTGTTTAATATAATCTTAGTCTTATTTATATTTATTTTCAGTCTAATGTTCTTGGTTGCGTTATTTACTCATCTATCATATCCTACAGATCTTCCTGTTTATCACTTATCAAGACAATATCGTCCGCGAATCTCAGATGGTTCAAATAAACTCCATCCATCGATTTTAATCCCTTTACTAGATCAGTTGAGACTGCGCATTGCGCTAATAAACAATTTAGGAAACAGTGTATCCCCCTGGCGTATTCCTCTTTTGCTAGGGATCGAATTCGTGTTGTGAAAAGCTTTAACGTACATTTGAGCATTTTTGTAGATATTTTCTAGGAGAGTGATATATCCGCTATCGATGCCGCAATTTTTAGTGAGTTCAATATTGCCCATATTTCCACTGAATCGAAAGCCTTTTCATAATGTATAAACGCCATCTATAGCTTGATGTTGTACTCATTGGCCTTTTCTATTACGTGCTTTATTACATGCATATGATCGCAAGTATTGAACCCTGATCGAAAGCCAGCTTGCTCGTACGGTTGGTAAAAATTGATCTTTTTGGTGATTGGATTGCCGATTATTCTAGAGAACAGCTTGTACATCTGAGAGAGGAGGCTTATAGGTCTATAGTTGTCGAGTTTCGATATGCATCCTTTTTTATGAATTAAGATGACTTCAGCCATCTGCCATTCCCTCGGGATGTTACCCGTTTCCAAGCATTTATTGTAAAGAGCAGCTAGTTTAATTTTAAAAGTGACGTCTGTTTGTGTAATCATTTCTACCGTTGCGTTATCAGGTCCAGGGTCTTTGTTCTTTTTCATTGATCTTAAGGCACAGAGTTCAGCGACTTCAATTTCACGTATTTCTTCTGATTTAATGTTCCTTACTACTTTTTTACTGTTTAGTTGGTATAGCATATTGGGTCTGATTTTAGATGTAAGATGTATATCCAAAAACAAAAACTATTAATAACAACTCTGCAACATTAACCTATATAGGCCCAACAATGACATTGGCAATCGGAACTATAAATGTACGAACTCTATTGGGCGAAGACCGTCCCTACGAACTTGAAGAAGAACTTAATAAGGTGAAGTGGGACATCATCGGACTAGCAGAAATAAGACGCAAGGGAGAAGAATGCATAACACTTAAGTCTGGATATATACTATATTACAAAGGCGCAGAAAATGAAAGCTAACGTGGCGTAGCACTATGGGACAGAATCGTGCGTACCGTCTCAAAAATAGGTTTTGCGAATGTTCGATATTGAATATTTTGTTAATGCACATATCTAACTGAATGTCTAATACATATTATATAGAATTTAAAATAGATTATTTCTCATTTTTTCTTAATAAAACTTGACTTCCAAGTTGACGCTCAAAATAATGTCGATTATGTAGAACAGAATTGCACCAGTTTACATGGTCATATTTTCATTATTTTCAATGCAAATATGTAAGTGTGATATATGGTTAGAATGGTTATTAAGTACCTTATTTAAAAAGCATTTAAGTAGACATTTATGTAAAAACTGGAGAGGTACACGATTGTTTTTGCAGTATCAAATATCCTAACCTTATTAGAAACTTTAAATAGACTTTTGACAGTTGGCGATGTCTGCCGATGTCGTAATTTTGATACCATCACATAGAGCAGCTCATATAAAAGTCAAGGCAAAAAAAAAAATTTGCCCGAATCTGCCACCTTTTAAATGTGACGAAAAATACCTGATGGGGAGGGAAATGCAAAATATTGAAAAAAAATTTTTAAAATTTGATTCAGGAGATTTTTCAAAAAATAGATTATTTTTGACATTTTATTTTTAAATAATATTGTCTACTAGCGTCTATAGCGGACATAGGTAAGCAGGTAGATATGTAGGTAGGTAGGTAGGTACAAGGCAGCTTTACCAGGTAATATCACTAGAACAGGTGACTATTGTTTACATCCCAGCAAGTTGTCAAAATTTTGTTTACAAACTACCGCATTGAACTACATACATACATAAAGTGGTTGTTTTTTGAGAGAATGAACTACATACATACATAAAGTGGTTGTTTTTTGAGAGAAGCTCTCGTGATTTTTGACAATGTGGTGAATTTTCTACCAACAAAATACATGTGATTTTTTTCGGCTTTGTTGCTATTGCCGAACTGCTACTACCTGGTAGAGCTGCTTTGGGTAGGTAGAAACATTTTTTGTGTTTTATATATAAAGATAGATTACTACCTAATTTAAAGTTTAGGTAAGGTGGAAATACTGTTATTGGAAATCATATCATATCATATAAGAACGCGATAAATATGTGACTACCCGCAGATAATAATATTTTTCTCACGGAATTGAAGTATAAAAGTTATTGATTTAATTGTCATTTACCAGTACTTTATTGTGCTTCGACATAGAGTCTTCACCAACCTCGGTAAAAACAATATTTGCGAAGTAACTATACAACAAAATGAGTGAATTTGTTGTGACTCGACGAGTATTATGCGAATTTTTCATTGACCATGGGACAAAAAGAGAAGATATTCAAAAATACTTAGAACACCATCATTTGTCATCTTCAAAAAGTGAATTAGTTGTGAAAAGTATTCAAAAATCGCTTATATCAGCTTTTAACAATCGCTGGACCACATCTAACCGAACTAAAGAACGTTTCTTTAATAAAAATACAACGTGGTTAGACGGTGAATTTAAGGTACAGTTCGACGAAATACCAATGGATACCAAACCTACAACATCTGGAGAACGTGGACGGCCATCAAAATCTTATGAAGATCTGTCAGAGAAATCGAAAAAAAGGAAGAATATGGAGTTAATTCAAGAATATGGACTCGAGAATATACATAACGCATACGTTCAAGGATTGCGGTCTGAAGGAGAACTGGAAGAAGCTTTTGTTGTTGCAATGATGCGGAATTGTGATAGAGATGAAAAAAGATCATAAAGAAAAAATGGTTGCATGAAACTCGCAATGCAACATATTTTACGGCGGATGAAGCTTTAAGTCTTTTTGCTGATTTAGATCTTTCGAAATCACAATACGGATTACTTCGAGCAAGTCTGATTAACAAAAACTTCGATATATTGCCGTCATATAATATATTAACAAACGCAAAAAAACTGTGTTATCCTCCACCATCTAGCATTGAAATAACCGATACAGGCGCTAAAGTAAATCTACAAGATTTGCTGGATCACACTACTGCCCGTAACTTAAAAATTGAAAATACCCAACCCAACAAGAAGAAATCTTAAATTGTTTACCAAATGAGGATGTGATGGTTCATCAAGACAAAGTGAATATAAACACATTTTAACAGATGAAAGTAACTTGGTCTCAGATGCAAACTTATTTATACCGTCTTTGGTACCAATAAAGCTGATTGATACAGAAACAAAAGAGGTTCTTTGGCAAAATCCGGCTTGCTCTTCTATTCGATATTGCCGACCAATTCTGATGGAATTTGCAAAAGAAACGCCCGAGAAAACCCGTTCGGTGGTCGGTGATATTCGGGGTCAAATTAATAATTTGAAAATTTCTATATACATACAATACACATGGGGGACCAGCTAATTGAAATAAGTCACGAGCTGTTCTTAACTATGGTGGATGGAAAAGTTACACCAGTTCTAACTGACACAAATTCTGGAGCTGTGTGTACGGTGTGTGAGGCTAAACCAAGCGATATGAATAATTTGGAGAAGATTGAATCAAAGCCAGATAATATGAATGCTTACGAGTACGGTTTGTCGACGTTGCATGCATGGATTAGGTGCATGGAGTTAGTTTTACATATTTCATATAATCTTTCGTTTAAAAAATGGGCTGCGAGAACTCCGGAAGAGAAAAAAAATATAGAAGACAAGAAAAAACTTGTACAAAGTCTATTTCGAAGCCGAATGGGATTGCATGTTGATAAACCCCGGCAAGGAAGTGGAAATAGCAATGACGGCAATACAGCTCGACGTTTTTTTGAGAACTACTACTGCTCTTCAGAAATAACAGGAGTTAAAGAGGATCTTAATAAAAGGTTTTATGTTATTCTTCAGACTTTGGCATGCGGTATTGCTGTAAATCCAGAAAAATTTGGTGAATATACTCGCGCTACTGCACAATTGTACGTTACACAATATATGTGGTATAACATGCCTTCTTCAGTACATAAGATCTTAATACATGGGGAAAGTATAATTAGACATTTTGCTGTTCTGCCTATTGGTAATTTATCTGAGGATGCCCAAGAATCTCGTAATAAAGATTACAAAAATATCAGATTATGTCACGCTAGAAAGTGCTCTAGGTCCACAACGAATGAAGACGTATTTCATGGTCTTTTATTTACATCAGACCCATACATATCAAGTATCAGAAAACCATCAGTCACTGTTAGACGAAGCCAAGAACCTCTTAGATATTTAAATTGTAGTTTGTATATCAATTTTTTTTTCTATTTTATGTAGTGGATTAATACATGTTTGTCATTTATTATATGCTATTTTCATATGTAATATTAACAAAAATACGAAATAATAGTGTATATCATTAAACTGTATAATTATCATTCAATAAGTTAAGTAAACTATGTTTTTGTATGAAAAAGTGTCATTTTTATTTTTGTATTATTTTTTATATATTATAAATAAAATAATTCTTGCAAAAAAGAAAACCGACTTCCTCCCTCCGATTTTCATAAATTTGCAATAGAGTTATCTAAAATCAATATTTTGGACGGACAAAATATCCGTCTGATTTCCAAAATTTTTTTATGTGTTCAGCCTGTTGACAAATTCTTTCAAAAAAAAGAAAGAATTTTGAAAATCGGTTTATAAATGGCCGAGATATTCAAAAATTAATTTTTCGGACGGACATTTTGTCCGTCCGATTTCCAAAAAAAAATTATGGGACCCAACTGCAAGCAATACCTTTCAAAGAAAAAAAGAATTTTTAAAATCGGTTCACAAATGGCGGAGTAATATTGGAACAAACATTAAAAAAAAAAAACAAAAAAAAAAGGAACAAAAAAAAATACACACGTGAAGTCGGTTAAAAATTAACAACGAATGTACCATTATTTGATAGTATATACATTAGAGATACTACGTACCAAATTTCAGCTATTTACTTCAATCAACGACAAAGTTACAGATTTTTGAGACGGTACGCACGATTCTGTCCCATAGTGCGTAGGTTTTATAATTAACAAAAAGACAGCACAGATTATAAAACTCGACAACGAATCAGAGAGAGTAGCTTCGATAATCATTCACCTCTCACCGAAATATAAAATAAAAATAATGCAGTGTTATGCACCAACATCGACTCATGCAGACGAAGAAATAGAAACCTTCTATAATGAAATATCAGACAATATAAAAAAAGACAACACTACCCACACACTAATAACAGGAGATTTTAATTGAAAAGTGGGGAAAAGACAAGAAGAATATATAGGGAACTTCAGCTCTGACGAAAAAAATGAAAGAGGAAGTATGCTTCTAGAGTTTTTAACAAAACACAGTCTTAAAACGAACTCTTTCTTCTCTAAAAAACAACAAAGAAAGTGGACATGGATCAGTCCAGATCTAAAGAATAAAAATGAGATAGACTATATATTGTCAAGAGAAAAACAAATAGTACAAGATGTAGCAACCCTAAATTCCTTCAATATAGATAGTGACCACAGGCTATTAAGAGCAAAAACTTCAATAAAAGAAAATAAGGCCGCGGACAAAAAAAGATAAAATGACAACAAAGATTGATATAGAGAAACTGAACCGAAATGCATTAGAATATGAAAAGGAGCTCAACAAGCAACTGAAAAAGGTGAAGTGAAGTAATTACAAATGCAATGAAGAAAGCTGGAAAAAAAATTTGCAAAAGTGAAAAATTCCAAGCTAGAAAAAATAAGCCAAGAAGGCAATTATTTAGAGAAGGTAAATATGAAGAATTTAGACAAATGGCAAAGGAAGCTAGAAGGATGATAAGAAACGATCTACAAAACTATTATGAAATTGAAGTGGAAAAATTAAGAGGAAAACAAGGGAATAAAATGTCTTAGACGAAACGGAAAAAGACACATTATAACACTAACAGACGAAAACCGAAGAGCTGTTTCATCACAATTATAGATTCGGTCTGGTTGTAAACCATGTTCTTTCATAAGCTGCTCAAAATTCTCTGCAAATTTTTTTGCAGCAGATACATCAGCCGACAATCTTTCTCCACAAACTTTCAGTGGACGTACACCACGTCTTTTTTTTCACCTGTCTAGCCATTCATAACTTGCAGAAAAATTTACAGGCGCTTCAATAACCGACAACTCTTCGCTAAAACTTACTGCCTTATGTTTTAAAATTGTTCCTGAAATTGGTATTCTACGTTCTCGATTCTGTGTAAACCATAAAAATAAAGAATCATCCACTTTTTGGTATTCACCGCTTTTCATACTTTTTCGTGGCTGTGTGGGCGATGACCAAACACTACACCATTTTTCAAGTTTTTCGCGATTTTTTCTCCACTCTGAAACAGTACTTACGGCTACACCTAAATCCTTTGCTATATTTTTAAGAAGTTCACCATTATCTAAACGTTGAATTGCTTCAAGTTTCTCTTTTAAGGTAATAAGAACACATTTATGCTTATTATTATGACGCTCCATTTTGTAAAATATCTATTAAAACGAAACTATTACCTCTGCGATAATAATAGACGTAATGAGTAACTTATAACACTCGTCGACTAACCAAAACATAGATAGCGGTGAAATTCTAGACGTCGGGGAGTCCCCGACGCGTTAAGGAAACCACTCATCGTCTGTTTCGAATAATGGGGATTTTTTCGTTTAAGGGAATACAATTTGCTTTTTAACAGTTTGTTTCGGATAAGTCGGATTTTCAGATAATCGCGATTCGGATAATCGGGATTGTACTGTATATATATATATATATATATATATATATATATATATATATATATATATATATATATATATATATATATATATATATGTAACTGTGGTTCGTTCCAAAAATCCGAAGTTCCCGAAGTGGTTTTCTGATGAACTTAAAGATCTTATCTTAAAAAAGAAGTTGTGTCACAAAGAATACAAAAAAAAAAAACCCGTCGGTGGAAAACTTATCAGAAGTTCTCGGAATTAAGAACCCAATCCAATATCTTAAAGAGCAACTGCTACTTGCAGTATGTTAAAAATATTGAGACAAATTTAAAGCATAACACCAAACAATTTTGGAATTTCAGTAACAGTAAAAAGGGGGGCAAGTCCACCCCTACCTTAATAAATCTAGACGAGCTAACAGGGACGGATGGACAGACTATTGGGGAAATTTTTAAGTCTCATTTTCAGGGTGTTTATAGGTCGGATACTGACGGTGGTGAGCCTGGGCTTGAGGTTGGTGGGGATAGTGGTGGATCATTCTCCTATGTTGAGATCTCCCTGAGGGAGGTGTTTGAGTGTATGTCCAAACTTGACATAAATAAGGGACCGGGTCCTGATGGTATATCTCCCAGATTTTTAGTTGACTGTGTCTATGCTTTGGCCAAACCGCTTCATATGCTTTTTAAAATGTCCCTAGAGAGCGGTGTTTTTCCTGACCAATGGAAATATAGTTTCATTACTCCAGTATTTAAGTCCGGCGACAAATCAGATGCTAAAAATTATCGACCTATTTCCATTCTAAGTTCTATTCCAAAAGTATTCGAAAAAATTGTTTGCGACAAATTAAAACCATTCATAAAACCTTTTTTGGTTCCGGAACAGCACGGTTTCGTTGGTGGCAGATCGACGGCTACAAACTTAATTTTGTTGGTTCAAAGTACTATTGATGTAATGGAGGCGGGTGGTCAGGTTGACGTGGTTTATAAGGATTTCAGCAAGGCCTTCGACACAGTCAACCACGATATCCGGATAGGGAAGTTAAGAGGTTATGGGTTTTGTGGATCACTACTGAATTGGTTGACCTGCTACCTTACATACAGGAAACAGTTTGTTAAAGTAAAGGGCTTTGTGTCGAGTGAGGTATCTGTTGCATCGGGTGTGCCGCAGGGTAGCCACCTAGGCCCGTTGCTGTTTAATATATTTATTAACGACCTAAGAAAGATGATTCTATTTTCAAGGCCCTTGTTTTTTGCAGATGACTTGAAATTGTCTATGGCAATTCATTCTGTTGACGATGATATGAGACTGCAGGGAGACTTGGACATGGTGAGTGAGTGGTGCAGGAGAAACAAAATGAAACTAAATATTAAAAAATGTAAGATTATGTCGTTCTTTCGAGTGAAAGTTCCGCTTTTGTATAACTACAGTATTAATAATTGTCTTCTCGAAAGAGTCTCCTCTTTGTGTGACTTGGGTATTTATTTGGACACTAAGTTGGATTTTCATATTCATTATGACTTTATTACTAACAAATGTATTAAACTCCTTGGCTTCGTCTGTAGGAATACTAGGGATTTCCAGACCGTGAATATTTTGTACAAGGCCTTGGTGAGATCTTCTTTGGAGTATCTGTCATGTGTGTGGTCGCCATCGTATCCTGTGCATATTGAGGGTGTTGAAAGGGTACAGAGGAAGTATGCTAGATATGTCTCTTGCAAATTAAAGTGGAACATTACTGCCTATGGGGACCATCTACGAAGACTTCAGCTGCAATCACTTTCAAGACGTAGGAAAGTTGCTGATATATGTTTCTTATTTCGACTTGTAAATGGTCATATAGACTGCTCTGATCTCTTGAGTCTGATAAATTTTCATGTTCCACCAAGCTCAACAAGGGACCACGTACTCTTTGCCCCGAGGTACCACAGATGTAACTATGGCCTATTCTCGCCGATCTCTAGAATCACTAATGGTGCCAGTGAAGCGGATCTTGATTTTTTTAATCTCTCTTTAAAACGTTTAAAAGAAAAACTGCTGACAGTCCACTGAGTTTTTGAAATGATAATTACTGGTGTTGTTATTGTATTGTTATAACTTTACTATATTATTGAAATTTTTCTGTAAATACTATGTACAAAATGGGTCTGCCCGTAAATAAATAAATAAATATATACTCGTATATAATACACATCGAAACAAATTGCATTTTATATAAATATGAAGAGGAATCTGAGAGGGAAATGAACGACTTTGCAATTTTTTTAAAAACAAAATATATTTCGTTATTTACATTCTTTATTTACTAAAACTATTTTCCATTAATATGCTTAATGATTTGCAAACAAGCAAAAAAAATCCACAACAAACTTTAAAGTTACCAAACTAAATAATTTACGAAAACTTCAACGTAAACCCAAAGCAAACTCGTAGCATCGTGGCCAGAAAATTAGCCACTAACTTTCAAAACATACACGAAGTATGTTCTTCGATAATTTCAGAGCAATTAGTAAGTTTCAGATGCTCCCGGATATACTTATAGCTAATTTGCTGTCTCTTAGTTAGTTTTTAAAGTCGAGGAAAGTTTTAAAAGTTTTCTAACTAGCCGCTGTTACAATGCGAAAAAGGATGGTTAAGTTCGCTTACGAGAAGAAAAATAACAGTTCTTAAGCAGAATATTATTAATATTATTATTATTCGTCCTTAGAATATGCTCGATTGCCTCTTTATTGCTGTCCTTACTTATTTTACATTGATGCATGTCCAAATAGTTTATACTTTGAGGATAATTACTATTGTGATTTAGATTCTGGGACCTGTTGTTTCATTTTCATTAAGTGTTAGTTGATTTATGTCAAATTCCGTTTGTTTAATTATATTTTTTTTATGCGTCTAGCACACGTGCCGCCAAGAAATACCGAAAGGAGCGACGTGTGTGCCGAAACAGCGATTCACGTTGTACTCGGTCAGAAACACAGTCCTGTGCAAATTATTTCAATGGGATGAGGTTCTTCATATAAAAAACTGCTTGAAAAGGGTTGTACGAGGAGTAACAAGCTGAACTTCATACGGATGTGTAGTGTTAGCGCAGCGTGTATTTCTGGAATGCCCCGCTCTGGAAGGAATTAAGCAGGCTACATCTATTCCATGAAAATACTTGTAGAATAGACTCAAGTCCCCAACCGTTCTTTAATGTTCCAATGAATCAAGGTTGCTGGCAAGTTCCGGGTCTTCATTCAGGTGAACAGCTCTCTTCTGAATAGAATCCAACAAATGCAGAATATGTTTGTGAGCAGCGTCCCAAACTTGAGACCAGTATTCCATCGTTGGCGAATTTGAGTTTTGTACAGAATTTTTGTGGAGCGTAAAGATTTCTAGGTCGAAATAATATTCCGAACATTTAAGAAGCTCTCTTTGCTATGCTTGCAACATGTTCGTGTCAAGACATATTATTTGCTCCCAATTTAACACCCAGTAAATTGAGTGACGATGTTAGAGGAATGGAGTGCTCCAACATAACTATGCCGACTTCAGTTTTTAGAAAAAACTGCCGCCTGGATTTTTATAGCGTATAATTCTACGTAGTTACTGTCATCCCAGATAGAATTTCTTCTTTGTTAAGTTGAACGACTTCCTGCTGGCTGGGCATATTTGTATGAGTAGCTGATGTTCGAGCATTTCAAGTCAATGAAGAGATAAGCGTACTGTGATCAGCAAAGCTGTACATTGAATTCCCGATCTCTTCCAACACATTGTTAATATAAATGAGACAGAAAGTAGGAGACAGTATGGCGCTCTGGGACTGTCACCCGTACAAAATGCTCTTTGAAGAACCATGAGAAATAAAAACAGGACTTTTTTTTTTTTTTTTTTTTTTTTTTTATGGGTCTAACACACGTGCTACGGGGAAGTCCCTAAAGCGCTACAGGAGCGACACGTGTGCGGAGAAAGCGATTCACGTTGTTCTTGAATCGCTGTAGATTGTACTCGATGGGAAACACAGTCCTGGGCAAACTATTCCAAAGGTATGATGTTCCCCATATAAAAGACTGTTTGAAAAGCGTTGTACGAGAAGTAACAAGCTGAACCTCATACGGATGTGAAGTATTAGCGTGACGTGTACTTCTAATATGCACCGCTCTGGGAGGAATTAAACGGGCTACATCCTTCGAACACTTTCCATGAAAGTACTTGTAGAATAGGCTCAAGTCGCCAACCGTTCTTCGATGTTCCAGCGAATCAAGGCCGTCGGTCAGTTCCGGGTGTCCAATCAGACGAATAGCTCTTCTCTGGATATAATCCAACAAATGCAGTGTATGTTTGGGAGCGGAGCTCCAAACATGGGAGCAGTATTCCATAGTTGGTCGAATTTGAGCTTTGTAAAGAATTAACAGTTGTTGTGGAGTGTAAAGCTTTCTGGTTCGAAACAATATTCCCAACTTTTGAGAAGCTCTCCTTGCTATGCCTGCAACATGTTCATGCCAGGACATATTTACTCCCAAATTAACGCCTAACAGATTGAGTGACGATGTTAGAGGGATGGAGTGTCCCGACATAACTATGTCGGGTTCTGCAACGTTAACTTTTTTAGAAAAAACTGCCGCCTGGGTTTTTGTAGCGTTAAATTCCACTTGGTTACTGTCACCCCAAGATAGAATTTCTTCCAGGTCTTTGTTAAGTTGAATGACTTCCTGCTGTCTGCGGATATTCGTCTGAGTAGTCGATGTCCGAGCGTTCAAAGTGAATGAAGAGATAAGTGTACTGTCATCTGCAAAGCTGTAGATTGGATTCTCGGTCTTTTCCAGCAGATCGTTAATATAAATGAGGAAGAGAGTAGGAGACAGTATGGAACCTTGGGGCACACCGGCGTTGATAGTGAAGGTGTTAGAAAGAAATCCGTCGACTGCCACTCGTAAAGAACGCTCTCTGAGGAAACATGAGAGCCACAAACAGAACTTTTCAGACATACCACAAAAACGTAGCTTATCCAACAGCCCATCGTGCCAAACACGGTCAAATGCCTTGGATATGTCAAGAGCAACCGCTCGAGATTCTCCAAAGTGTTCAATTGCGTTGTTCCAAACATGTGTTACATAAGTCAGAAGATCTCCTGTTGATCTATTTTTACGAAAGCCATATTGGTGATCACTAATAATGTTGAATCCTTCAAGATATTTTAGAAGATGCTGATTGATAGCCTTTTCCATGACTTTCGATATTATTGAGAGTAGTGCGATTGGTCGGTAGTTATTTGGCAAGGTCTTCTTGCCTTTTTTAGGTATCGGCTGAACTGTGGCACATTTCCAGCAGGAAGGAAATATTCCCTTTCTGTAGGATAGGTTGAAAAGTCTACAGAAAACTGGTGTTAGTTCCCTCGCACAGTTCTTGAGAACTATGGCCGGTATTCCGTCAGCGCCTGAAGCCTTTTTGGTGTCTAACTTCATCAAAATACGTTTTATGATACGCTGTCTGAAGACAATATCGGGCATCCTTGACTGCACTATGGGAATAGTAGATGGTGTTTTTCCTTGGAAATCGACAGTAGAATGTGAAGCAAAGAGTTCAGCCAACAAGTTCGCTTTCTCAACAGGTGTCATTGCAATAGAATTATCTGGCCGTGTGAGTGGTGGTATGGTGGATTTGGTGAAACCTTGACTAACTGCCTTAGCGACTGACCAAAAGGACCTGGAATTGCCGGGACAAGCGAGAAGTTTGTTTCTAATCCGTTGATTGTGTACCTCCTTGGTTTCGTCGATAATTTCTTTGCATCTGTTCCTGGCACGAACAAAGATGTTACGATTTATGGTGTTAGGAAGTTCACGCCACTGTCGGTATGCAAGATGTTTAGAAGCAACAGCTTCTTTGCATTTTAGGTCAAACCAAGGCTTGCCGTTGGAAGGGCATTTCTTCGAAAAAGGGATGTAAGCCTCCATACCGGCCAAAATAACATCGGAAACCTCCCTGGCGCAGTCAGATGGGTCGTCGGATCGAAAACAAACGTCCAACCAAGGGAAAGTTCGAAAATATTCCATGAGATCTTCCCATTTAGCAGATTTGTAGTGCCAAATCTTGCGCGGTTTGGGCGCCTCTCTGTCACTGATTGGTAGAATACTCGATGTCGAAAGTAGTTTATGGTCGGAAGAACCTAACGGCGGATTTACGCTGGCCGTGTAAATCTCCGGATTGGTGGTTAAAAACAGATCAAGAAGACTGGCGAACTCTCCGTCTCGATCAGGAATCCGTGTTGGTTCATCAATAAGCTGAGTCAAGCCACAACTGATTGAAAATGATTCGGCTTCACGACCTTGTTCGTCGGTAGTATTTGAATATTTAAGCCAGTTGGTGTTGTGGACATTAAAGTCGCCCAGGATGGCAATTTCGGCATTTGGATAGTTAATTTGTAAATGATCTATGGTGTCTGCAAGAGAAGCGAAAAGCGTTCTAAAGTTGGTATCACTTGGTGGTCGATAGAGGATACAGACGAACCTTGTGGTTGGTTGAGTCGCTATTTTTAACCACATAACATCAAAGTTTGGGGGCTCCAGAGCCTCTTCTCGTTGGCAAGAGAGGTCGCTTCTGACATAAAGACAGATTCCAAAGTTACGCCTAAATCGGGAATAGAAATCGTACCCAGGATAAAGATAGTTTACTGTGCTGGTCGATGAACTGACCTTAGTTTCACAGAGAGCGAGTACATGAGGTTTATTTGATTGCAGGTGTTGGTGCACTGAATTTATGTTCGAATTTAAACCTCGTATGTTGCAAAAATCCTTTTTGAAATACCGGAAGAGCGTAGTTAACTAACAATTCATTGAATCAAACACGGTCGAATGCCTTGGATATATTAAGAGCAACCGCTGAGATTCTCCAAAGTGTTCAATTGCGGGGTTACAAACATAATTTACATAAGTTAAAAGATCTCTTGTTGATCTATGTTTACGAAAGCTATATTATATATGTTATGGTCGTTAATAAAATTGAATTCTTCAAGATATTTTAGATGATGTTGATTGATAACCTTTTTCATGAGTTTCGATATTACTGAAAACAGTGCGACTGGTCGGTAGTTGTTTGGCCAGGTCTTCTTGCCTTTTTTGGGTATTGGCTGAACTGTGGCTCATTACCAGCAGGATGGACATATTCCCTTTCTGTCGTATAGGTTGAAAAGTCTTCAGAAAACTGGTGTTAGTTCTCTCGCGCAGTCTTTGAGTACTATGGCAGGTATTCCGTCAGCGTCAGAACCTTTTTTGGTCTCTAGCTTCATTAAAATAATTTGTATGATACGCTGTCTGAACACAAAATCGGGCATCCTTAACTGCACTATGGGAATAGTAAGTGGTGTTTTTCCTTAGAAATCGACAGTAAACTGTGAAGCAGAGTTCAGCTAACAACTTCGCTTTCTAAACAGGTGTAGGATTAACAGGCCGTGTGAGTGGTGGTATAGTGGATTTGGCGAAGTTTTGACTAACTGCCTTAGTGACTGACCAAAAGGTTCTAGAATTGTTGGGGCAACCAAGAAATTTGTTTCTAATTCGTTAATTGTGTACCTGCTTGGTTTCGTCGATAATTTGTTTGCATCGGTTCCGGGCACGAACAAAGATGTTATAATTTATGACGTTAGAATTTTCATGCCATTGTCGGTAGACAAGATGTATGGAAGCAATAGCTTCTTTGCATTTTCACTCAAACCAGGGCTTGTCCTTGGAAGGGCATTTCTTCGAAAAAGGGATGTAAGTATCCATACCGGCTAAAATAACAACAGAAACCTTCTTAGCGCAGTCAGATGGGTCGTCGGATCTAAAACAAACGTCTAACCAGTTCGAAAATATTCCATGAGTTCTTCCCATTTAGTAGATTTGTAGTGCCAAATTTGAGTGGTTTAGACGTCTCTCTGACACTGATTGGTAGGATACTCGATGTCGAAAGCAGTTTATGGTCGGAAGAACTTAACGTCGGATTTACGAAGACATGTAAATCTCCAGATTGGTGGAGAAAAACAAATCAAGAAGACTGGTGTACTCTCCGTCTCGATCAGGGATAGGATACTCATGTCGAAAGCAGTTTATGGTCGAAGAACTTAACGTCGGATTTACGAAGACATGTAAAATCTCCGATTGGTGGAGAAAAACAAATCAAGAAGACTGGGTGTACTCCATGTTGGTTGGTTCATCAACAAACTGAGTTAAGCTACAACTGATTGAGAAAGATTCAGCTTTAGGACCTTGTTTGTCGGTCGTATCTAAATTGATGTTATCGAAATTAAAGTTATCCAGGATTGCAAGGTCGGCATTTGGATCGTTAATCTGTAAATGATCGATGGTGTCGGCAAGGGAGGCGAAAAGTATTCCAAAGTAATTATCACTTGGTTGGTATATATATATATTTGCTGTATGTAACTGGATCCCAAATCATTTATGTAGAAATAGTAATCAAGAAAATTATAAAATATCTTTTAGAAATTAGGTTGTTGATGTTTAATTGTGATTCGCAAATAATATATAATACCAGGTGTACAAGTATGAAATGCGGATTTTTTTTCTAAAAAAACATGTTAAATTCGGAAGAATGATAAAAAGTGCTTTATTCAAAATATGTTCCATCGCTTGTTATACATTTTTCCCATCTTTCGGGCAATTTGTGAATACTACGCCAGTAAAAATCTTCCCACCATTCATCGAGAAATTTTTTCACAACTTCGTGCGAACCAAAGCGCTGCTTAGCAAGTGCGTGACCCATCGATGCAAACAAGTGGTAATCGGAAGGAGCCAAGTCTGGTGAGTAAGCCGCATGGAGTAGAACTTCTCAGCTGAGTGCTTCCAAGGTGTCGCGAATTGGTTTTGCCGTATGTAATGGAGCATTGTCATGACGAAAAATAACTTTGTGTTGCCTCTTTTGGTATTCTGGCCTTTTTTCAAGCAGCGAACGATCCAAATCGGTCAATTGTTGTTGGTAACGTTTAGTATTAACCGTTACCCCAGGTTTTAACAGCTCATAATAGACCACGCCCCTCTGGTCCCCCCAAACAGAGAGCATCGTCTTTCTGCCAAAGCGATTCGGTCTTGCGATCGATGTGGATGGTGCGCCTGGGTCTACCCATGATTTTTTGCGCTTGGGATTCCCAAAATAAATTCACTTTTCATCCCCTGCAATACGATGCAAAAACTTTTGTATCGAGCGAGCAAAATGTCACACGTGTTTTTGAGCTTTTCGATTTGCCTGTCGTTCAACTCATGTGGTACCCATCTACCGGTCTTCTGAATCTTTCCCATCTCTCGTAGCCAATTGGAAATAGCTTGTTGACTAACGCCCAATTGTTCGGCGAGTTGTTTTTGTGTTTGCGAATCATCTTCGTCCAGCAATGCTTGCAATTCCACATCTTCGTATTTTTTTTACGGTTTTCCACGTTCCTTGTCTGCAACATCGCAGTCACCACTTTTGAAACGCCGAAACCATCATTCACACGTATCTTGCGATGGAGCATGTTTATCATAAGCTTCTCGAAGCAATCGGTATGATTCAACAGCAGTTTTCTTCAAATAAAAACAAAAATTAATGCGTTCCGCGAATGCAACACAACAACACAACACTATGCACACACTTTTCCAAGTTATCAGTCGTGCGCGTCTGACACTTGTTGATGACACAACAAAATGGCGCAGTGTCAAATCTTTATAGCACAAACTGCACTGGTGCACCATCTGTTGTCTGAAATCCGCATTTCATACTTGTACACTTGGTATATATATATATATATATATATATATATATATATATATATATATATATATATATATATATTTATATATATATATATATATATATATATATATATATATATATATATATATATATATATATATATATATATTTTTGCTAAGTATTAAACAGATATCATCACTTTTATTAATTTACTACATGGAGTGAAAAGTCTCGAGACTTTCCGAGAGATGGCAGCACAAACAAAAAACATATGATTTTCAGTTAGTGTCAACATTCAGAAGATTCTTGTAAAATTTTCATGATATTTTGTCCGTTGATTAAACAATACAGCCAGAACCCAAGAATGGCTTGAGAGGAGTTACGGCATATTCTGCATATGAAAAAGCCCGATGGATGCAATACATTCTCACGACGGATTAAAAGCAACAACACGTCGAAGATTCAGAACGTTATTTGGTACAGTTTCGGCGTAATCCAAACGAGTTTTTCGGTCGACTCGTAAAAATGGACAAAACGTGGATCCACCACTACACGCCTAATTTCAACAGTCAGTCCTCGAAGGGACTGAAACCGCATAAAAGCCGACCGAAGCGTCCAAAAACACAAACATCAGTTGGAAACGTTTTGGCCAATATCTTTTCAGATGCGCATTGAATAATTCTAATCGACTATCTTGAGAAGGGGCGAACAATCACTGAAGACTATTACGTTGGTTTATTGGACTGCAAAGATGAATCGGTACTCAATAAGTTTGATACAGGTAGCGACCATCGGCTAGTAAGAGCTTTATTTAAAATAAATCTGAAAGTAGAAAGGAAGAACATGATTGAACATAAACACACAAAGTTTCCAACCATGGAGGTAATCAAGAAAAATGAATCACAGATACAAACAACATTGAAAAGTAAACTCAAACCAGTAAACAGTTTAAAAAACATGGAAATAAAACAAACTTACAGAAAAAATTAGATTCAAGTAATAATTAAGAAAATGTCCTACCAAGAGCAGAAAGTGAACAAATTCTCTCCCGAAACAAATAAACTCACAGCAGAAAGAAAATCTAAAGAAAGATACATGAGTATAAAACGCTGAACAAAGCCATAAAGAAAGAAACAAGGAAAGATGTTAGAAAAAACAATACAAACTTAATAATTAACACCATTGAAGAAAACGAAAATATGAAACTATTGAAATCCAAGATGTCACAAGATAGAACTAAAATAATAAAATAACGAAATAGAGCAGGTAAAATAATAACTGACAGAAAGGAAATAGCGGATGAAATAAAAGAAATCAACACAAAACTCCATTTCTCGACTATACTAAATCCAAATCAGCAGCAAAAACATATTCTTAACGTTGGCTCGTAACAAATTCCTGAGCTAAGCCGAAGTGAATCGGAAACTGCTTTAAAACAAATGAAGAATAAGAAATCTTCAGGTGAAGATAAAATAACATCTAAAATACTGAAAATGGGAAGAAATGAACTTTTTGAATCAATACGGATATTACTCAATAAATGTACTGAAGAACAAGGAATACCTGTACAGGGTGAGTCAACGATAGCGTAAAGTTTATTATCTCATTTGTTTCCGGAATGACGGAAAAATGTTAAATACAATAGTTTTAGAGAATCTTAAGGTGTACAGTAATTTTTGAGTATACAGGGTACTTCAAAAAAGTGTGGCCGATCATTCTATTTTCTAATTTATTTTTAAATTCTGCGTAACTTTTTTATTAATAATGTAACAGCTATTGCACTCTTGACAATTTACAGGGTTTATAAACTTAATTGTCAAGAGTGCAATAGCTGTTACGTAGGCCAAACGGGACGGAATTTCAAAACAAGATTCGCAGAACACAATGCCTCTTATAGGTTAAAAAATGAAAAATCACACTTTGCTAAACATTTCTTAGAAACAGATCATACTTTTCCCAACATCAATTGTTTACAAATACTCCATATGGCACCTAAAGGGTCAAAACTCAACTTCTTAGAATCCATAGAAATTTACAGACATTCAAAGGACCATAATATAAATTTACTGAATAGTCAATTAGACGTAGCAAATTCTGTTTTATTTCAACTGTTTTAACATATAATAGACCCACATCTGTTCATCATAAAAACATAAAATACCAAAAATCTGTTTCAGTCTTAGTTAAGCGTTTGACAATGTACTTGTACTACGAAATCGTGATAACGCAATTGTAAAATCTTTACAAATATATTTAGTGACAGTTAACAAAGTAATTAAGTAGTTTTATTGTTAAAATGTACTGCCACAAAGTAACGGATCAATCAATCAACTCTTTTTGCTTATGTTTTTACAACAGCGTAAGTGTATTAAAAACAAGGGTAAAAATTGAAAAATTCAAAATAAATCGAAAACTATTAGAAATAGGTATATGACATACTTAATAAAAGTTGGAGGGAATTGTAAAATCCATCAGAAAAAATAATAATATACAGGGTGTGTCGTTTAAAAAATTTGAGATTTTTCAATTTAAAATAGTCGAAATGCATAAATTTATTTTAAACACCCTGTAGCATCTAACTCGAATTTCTTTAGAATGTCTTTTTTTTTTCATCTCTATAGGACGCTCGTACCAATTATGAGTATTCCACCTTCAAAAACAATGGCGCTACTGGCAATTTTTTACAAAACTGAAAACTAGTACTTTCTTTAAAAAAAAAAAAATTGAAATAGGTTTAGAATTTTTTATTAATAAAAAAGTTATAAAATTTTACGTAGAATTTAAAAATAAATAAGAAAATAGGATTTAAAAAAACATATGTTATATCGGCAACACTTTTTTGAAGTACCCTGTATACTCAAAAATAATTTTAAACTGTGCCCCTTAACGTTTCCTAAAACTATTGTATTTAACATTTTTTC
Source organism: Pachyrhynchus sulphureomaculatus (assembly GCA_019049505.1). Taxonomy (NCBI): domain Eukaryota; kingdom Metazoa; phylum Arthropoda; class Insecta; order Coleoptera; family Curculionidae; genus Pachyrhynchus; species Pachyrhynchus sulphureomaculatus. The sequence goes on along the minus strand of CM032452.1, from coordinate 5,450,395 downwards.
GTCATTCCCGAAACAAATGAGAAAATGAACTTTACTCTATTGACTCATCCTGTACATTGGCAAAACAGTGAGGTCATACTTTTATTCAAGAAAGGTGATCACGAAAAGCTTGAGAATTGTCGCCCTATCAGCTTGGTATCGCATTTGAACAAGCTTCTTACTAAAATTGTCAAAAACCGTCTTACAAATAAGTTAGATCACTAGCAACCAGTCGAACAGGCGGGCTTTCGCAAGGAATTTGGAACAACAGATCATATCCAGACGTTCCGCTTTTTAACAGAAAAAGCGACCGAATATAATATTAAGTTGTACCTAGCTTTCATCGATTATAAGAAGGCTTTCCACTTCCTGGAACATTGGGCAACTAGATCATGCCAGAATAGATTCAAAATATATTGAACTCCTAAAATTCATATATGAAAATGAGACATTAACGGTTAAATTAGATGAAGATCGAAAAACAGAACCCATAAGGATCAAAACAGGGCGATACAATTTCAACATATTTGTTTACCCAGGCCTTGGAGGAAGTATTTAAAAGTCTTGAGTGGGAAGAGAAGGGAATTAAAATCGACGGCATATAAAGGGTGTTTTTTATAGAGGTATAGAACTTTGAATTGGAATAAAACAAAGATGAATTTTTTAAATTGACATGAAATTTACTTTATTCGAAAGACAATCTTCTGGCATTATAATTTAAATATGACTTCTGGCATATGACCGCCACGGCTGGCTCGGACGTAGTCTAATCTGGAGGTCCAATTTTCGATGACTTTTTCCAACATTTGTGGCCGTATATCGGCAATAACGCGGCGAATGTTGTCCTCCAAGTGGTCAATCGTTTCGGGCTTATCGGCGTAGACTAGCGACTTCACATATCCCCACAGAAAATAGTCTAGCGGCGTTAAATCGCACGATCTTGGAGGCCAATTCACGGGTCCGAAACGTGAAACTATGCGGTTACCAAACGTTTCCTTCAATAAATCAATTATGACACGAGCTGTGTGACATGTTTGCGCCGTCTTGTTGAAACCACAGCTCTTGCACATCATGGTTGTTCAATTGATGAACGAAAAAGTCAGTAATCATGGCTCTATAGCGGTCACCATTGACTGTAACGTTCTGACCAGCATCGTTTTTAAAGAAGTACGGACCAATGATTCCACCAGCCCATAAAGCACATCAAACAGTCAGTTTTTCTGGATGTAACGGTGTCTCAACATACACTTGAGGATTATCATCACTCCAAATACGGCAGTTTTATTTATTGACGATCCGTAAACAAAAGTGAGCTTCATCGCTAAACAAAATTCGCTTATGAAAATCGAGATCAACGGCAATCTTGTTTTGGGCCCATTCACCGAATCTACGCCTTGCTAGGTGATCGTGTGGCTTCAATTGTTGCACGAGTTGGATTTTGTAAGCACGCAAACCAAGATCTTTCCGCAAAATCTTTCATAAAGTGGATGGACACAAATCCAATTCCTGTGCACGATGGCGGATAGACTGATTCGGGTCTTCCTCTACGCTACGCTCTACAGCAGCAATGACTTCTTCTGTACGCACTGTACGACGTCTCTGTGGATGCGTATTATCATTTAGAGTAAATGTGGTGCGAAAACGTTCCATAGTTAATCGAATTAATTGCTTTGATGGACGATTATGTTGACCGTAAAATGGACGTAGTGCGCGATACGTATTTCGAACAGAACCATGATTTTCAAAATAAATTTGCACAATTTGGAAGCGTTGTTCAGGCGTCAGTCTATTCATGTTGAAATGCCAAACCAAACTAAACATAAATCACTTGACAGCTGACAAAATGGCCGCCAGTTAAAAAAGTGTTGCCAACTTAAAGTTTTATACCTCTATAAAAAAACACCCTTTATTTTCATCACTTGCGATTCGCAGATGATGTAGTACTGATTAGCGAAAATCGAGATCATCATGATAGAACAACTTAATCCAGCTTCACAGAAAGTTGGACTCGAGATGAACATCAAAAAGAGAAAACTTCTAAGCCCACAAAACACAACAATTAAGATCGGGAGGGAAGAGATTGAGAGAGTGAAAGAGTACATATACTTATTACATAAGATTAGATTGGCTAAGGACAATCAAACCTCGGAAATACCAGGGCGAATTGGTCTCAGGTGGATTGCATTTCAAAAACTGGAATACATTCTAAAAAACAGACATAGCCTCATGACCGTAAAAAGAAAAGTGTACGAAAGCTGCATGCTTACAGGAAGTACGTATGGGCAGGAGATCATGACCCTTAGAAAAAGTAATAGTTGTCGACTCCAACGTGCTTAACGGGCAGGTTGATAGCAGGCAGCAGATGGATCCATCTTACACAGGATAGAGACAATTAAAAGAAACTTGAAGGCTCTCGAAGGAATATATTTTTAAGAATAAGATAGATTTTTGACAAAAACATTGTTTTTTCTTCAAAAGTCTTGGGACCCATGTAATTTTGATTTACATCAAATTCTAAGGTTTATGTTTTAGTGTTTCCAGGATAAGATAATCTAAGTGTCTCGCATAGAAACTAAATCTAGAGTATACCAAGTTTTTCGTAAAAATAATTAGAAAGGACTTGAAAATGGTTGCAATATAGCCGCTTTACTCGCAGCTGATTCCAAAATAATCCCGAAATTGAAGATGGTGTTTGGGTCATGAAAAATCGGTTCTTCATTGAAATATACCTTGTCCAAGAATCACGGGGACTAGATAAACTTATCTGTGATTCTCCAGTTTTGTTAAACCAGGTTTATATAAAGAGCTCTAACCTTCCTCGAGGATGTCGATTTTCCACAATCCTAAAATCGGGTAAATGTACGGGCCCTTAAGAGGCCTAAATGCTTTAGTCATGTAAATCACCTCTCATGTTATATCAAGGAGCCAAAAATAGGTTTTTCTTTTTTGTGACATTTCTTTCACTGCATAAATATTACGTTATATTCCTGCAGAGACGTATATTTTTATACTAAAATAAAACCCATGTTTTCATAACTCATAAAATAAAATAAAACAATGCTCCACGATATCTCTTAATATCTTAAAATATAAATAGAAATTTACTTATGTCAATAAAATATTTATCCGGATATGTCCTGAGGGCAGCGCAGGAAGATTAAACCTGGAGAAATAGTTTCCGGAACTAAAGTTTTCCAGGGAAAATAGGTCCCAAAAGTCAGATGAACTTCACTGTTCATATTGGACTAGAAACGTGTGTATTTTAAATTCAAGAGTTTCAGTTTTTGAAGGTAGTTTTAGCATGCAACGTTTTTAACCGTATTTCACAACATTTACGTTATAAATATTGTCTAATTTTTATTGTAGGTATATTATTGATCAAAGTACACTACTTGTATATATATATATATATATATATATATATATATATATATATATATATATATATATATATATATTTATATATATATATATATATATATATATATATATATATATATATATATATATATATATATATATATATACCAGGTGACACAGCCAACATGTAACACCTGTAATTTTTTTATTTTGAAAGTTCATCTTTGCATTTTTAGATACCAGAATGGGACATTATTAGGCTTTATTATAACTTAAGAAATATTTTTAACTACTTCCAGTTTGACCGGAAGTGACTGCAACTTTCTTATTTTTAACGAAACTCTTAGACTTAGGCGGTCATGGCGGATATACTAGCAATTGTTTTTGTCAGGCAAAGGTCAAGGTTGTATTCCACTGTTTTCTGCAGAAGTATTCTCATTGTAAGCAAGTGTTCGTTTGTATTGTAACCTTTACGGAAGCCAGCCTGTTCTACAGGCTGGTGGTTCAGTTAGGTCCATTTTGTTAGTCAATCGATTTGTTAGGATCTTTGTGAATAACTTCAATACTTGTGAAAACATACTGATAGGTCTATAGTTATTCAGGTTACTTTTATCTCCTTTTTTATATATTATGAACATGATGGCATTATTTCAGTTTTCAGAAATTCTGCAAGGCACATGTTGAAGATGTCACATAGTTTTCTTAGGACTTCATTACCTCCTTCTTTGACCATCTCTATCAGTACGTTATCATCACCAGCAGCTTTATGATTTTTCATATTCATAAGTGCATGTCGAACCTCTCCAATATCAATGTCTCGAATTTCCTTCAAGCCCACATTCACCACTTTGTTTTGTTTCATCCTGAGTTGGATTAGGTATTTTTGATTTATACATATTTTGGTAATATGTTTGAGTGGTTTTTAAAATATTAGGGAGATTTCTTATTTCTTCTCCTATTTCGTCTTTTAGGGAGACAATTTGCTGTTTCTTACCCCTCCTAAGATTGCCAAGCCCTTATTATTTTCTGCATATATGGTATGTGATTCAAAATTTGAAAGAACGCCCGTGTCCGCGCACTAGTCTTCTTCAAGCTACATTGTCACAGCGAAAATTTACTTCATAAAATACATTAAAAAGTAATATAATATATAATATATTTGCAACAACTAGGAGGTAAATTGCCTTCATATTTTAACAAACGAAAGGAAAGTAATTTTTTTTTGTATATATATATTTTTTTGTGACCTTTTACTTTTAATACACATACGACAACAAAAAATGTAAAAAGCGCATGCTTTTGATCGAAGAAAAAATATTGATTCCCATATTTTATTATTATTCTCAAAATTTCAAGTAAAACTACTTTTAACTGTTTTTCGTAAGAAATACCTTAACAGCTTATGGCGTTCGAACTGTCTTTGGTCTTCCTGAACGTTGCCTATCTTATATGTCTCCCGTCCCAGTAAATAATTTTATCGCCCGGTAAACAAACATACGAATTATCTTAAGTGGTTTTAAGGTATTTTTTTCTATACCACACTTAAATAAAGCTATAATAATAGCAATCCTATTTTCTCCATCGCCCCACTGCATTGTCTAAAGAAATCAAATTGTAAATATGTTATCCACAATAACTGTATAACAACTGAGTAACATAACCTATAAATAATTTCTCGAAAATAGTGTTAATGTTTATAGAAGGCGTACGTTTGTAATAGTATTTATGGGAGTACTATATATACAGTATCGAGTAGCAGCAGCGGGAGCACTTGAAAATGCCAAATGAGATTTTGGTGAAACGTCGTACAAATTCATTGTTAGACGAACGGATTGAAACCCGTGTATTCATCTATCATCATCATCAATCAGCTCCGAACTGTCCATTGTCGGACATAGACCTCCTCAAGATCTTGCCACCTTTCTCTGTCCTGTGCAGTGGCAATCCAGTTTCCAGAAACCTTTTTCTTATCGTCGGTCCATCTTGTGGGTGGTCTTCTATCCGTTCTTGGTCTCCACTCCAGGATCCACCTCGTCCATCTGTTGTCCTTCATTCTGGTGACATGCCCCGCCCATCTCCATTTTAGTTCGAGTATGCGCTTTATTATGTCTTCCACACCTGTTGTTCTGCGGATCTCATTTCTCATCCTGCCTCTCAAGGTAATACCCAGCATTGACTTCTCCATCTTACGTTATGTTTGTTGCAGTTTAACTATGGAGTTTTTGGTGATGATTAGGGTCTCTGCCCCGTATGTAAGAACCGGTAGTACACCCTGATTAAATGCTCTTCTTTTCAAACTGATTGGCACTTCACCCTTAAATACATCTCGGAGTCTGCCAAACGTTGCCCATCCTAAGGTTGTTTTTCTAAGCAGTTCCCGCGTTTAGTTGTCTCTGTAAAGTTTCACTTCGTGGCCCAGGTATATGTAACTCTCGGTCATCTCGATATCTCTGCCCTCGAGACTTAGGGGTCGGCTAGGGACTAAGTTTGTCATCACCTTTGTCTTTTTATAATTTATTTTCAAGCCAACTAAATTGTCTGATATAATGACAATGTCGTTTGCGAATCTTAAATGACTGAGCCGCACTCCCTTGTTTTCCAGTTATAACGTTTTAAATGCTTGTTCCATCACGGTTATAAACAGCTTCGGTGACATTGTGTCTTGTTGTCTGACACCCCTTTTTATTTCTATTTTTTTCGAGGGAGAGTGTAGGTTCACTATTGTTGTAGCCTTGTTGTAGATGTTACGTATAATATTTGAGTATTAAGCCTTCTAATATGGCAAGTAATTCAACAGTGTCAAAAGCTTTTTGGTAGTCAATAAAGATGAGAACTAGGGTCCATTATATTCAATCGACTTTTTTATTAGCGTTTTTAGACAGTGTAAGTGGTCATATGTTCCAAAGCCCGATCGGAATCCAGCTTGTTCTCTTGGCTATATAGTTCTAATTTACTTTCTAATCTAGTTGTTATGATTCTAGTATACAATTTGTAGAGACGACTTAAGAGAGTAATCCGTCTATAATTTTAAAGATCTGTTGTGTCCCCTTTCTTATGCATTAGGATGATGATGGAGTTGTTCCATCTTTCCGGAATGTTTTGTCTATGCAAATATAGATTAAACAGCTCTTTTATTTTCTCTATCAATACAGGACCTCCAAGTTTGATTGCCTCTGACACAATTCCATACTCCCCTGGAGCCTTGTTGTTGTTCAATTTGTGCAAGGCAATATCTGGGATAAAGTCTGAACCCTGGTTATGTATTTTCGGCAGCGATTTCTCCTTTGTTTTTGAATCTGCTTGGCTTGTGTATAGTGTTGTGTAAAATCCTTCAACTATATGCCGTAGACCTCCTCTATCAGACGTAATATGACCATTTTTGTCTCTAAGCTGGAATATTTCTTTTCTGCCGTTTGTAATCTTTCCTCTCATTTTCTTCGTATTCTTGTTGTTTTCGATAGTTTATATAATTTTGTCATTATTGTATTTCCTAAAGTCATTTCTAATTTTTCTTGATATTTCCCTGTTTAGTGCTGTAATCGTTTGTGGATCGACATTTAATGTATTATATATATATATATATATATATATATATATATATATATATATATATATATATATATATATATATATATATATATATATATATATATATATATATATATATATATATATATATATATATATATATATATATATATATGTATATATATATATATATATATATATATATATATATATATATATATATATATATATATATATATATATATATACATATATGTATATATATATATATATATATATATATATATATATATATATATATATATATATATATATTAACAACCGCCCGCGACTTCGTTCGCGTGGAAATGTTACTTTTTTAAAAGATTTTTTTTATTTTAGGTACCTATGGTAGTTGGTTAGAGCTTCTCGGCATACTATGTTTCATGGTTTATTATTTTCCGGTAGCAAAATATATTGGTTTTCTAGAATTCCCACTCTTGATAACCTGACATATTCCTGTCTCAACTCGATTCCCACGCGTTTGGAAGGTTTGTCCCTGAGTCTTGTTTATTGCAAGCAAATCTTTTCGTCTTCAAAAACAAAAAAAAAAATAAGAACCGAAACAATAATCATTTACAAACAAAATATTATATTTTACATCAGCAAACTATATCTAGTTCGTGTTGTATAGGAGCCTGTTTGTTGTACCAGATACCGTGTGTAACCCGAGCTAAACTTCCCAAATCAACTAAAAAGGCGAACGAATCGAATTATAAATCGCAGGACATGAATCGACAAAATTGAACGATAACACAATAGATGGTGAGATACGTTGCCGCTGCACGAGGGCATCGGCTGCTCTGTCGGTCTGGTCGCGCGTAGCGCGAGTCGATCGCCACGCGCACAATGCCGTCGTCCGCCCCCCTTACCGCCTCCCACTTGCAGGGCCGCTCGCTAGTGGCCGTTTCTTTCCCCACCGCATCTTGTCCCGCCTCCCTCCTCGCGTTGAACGTTTTGCCTAGATTGTGATGTAGTATGATGCTAAATTCATATCATGAGAAATTCAGGCCTACAATTCTTCCATACATAGCATAGTCCCGCCCGATTTTTAACACATGCCGTCCAATACAGTTGCATTTTTGAAACTGTGTCGCCGCCTGTGTATGTACCTCTATTTTAGTTACGATTACTCAAAAACACTCTCGTAAAGTCAAAATTACTTATCCAAATTTATTTTGATATAATAATGATAATAATATATTTTAGCTACTGAAACAACTCTCGACAGATTTATCACTTAGTTATGTCGATGTTTAAGACCTATGTTTCAATTTTGTGGGTTAACTTTAGCAGATAAACATATGCTGTCGCGGACTTTTTTGTAGACTCATTTATGTTCTACGATTCTTTTATCAAATATTGATTCCAAATGTTACAAATATCTCCAGTTTGATCAAATTCTTCAAAGAAACACAATTATTTTCTAAGATTTAAACATCCCACTTATGGCGCCAAATGATCCTCGATATCGACGCGCCAAACTAAAATAATCAATCAATCTTTTGTACGTTATTTTTATACAACTCTTACTGTAAAGGTAGCATTTGCCAGTCGTCACTGGTCAGCTCTCTTTTGTTACTTGTTTTGTTGTTACAACTTCAAAAATATAGCCTATGTCCATCCAAAAAGTCAAAGCTATATACCAGTACAAGATTTTTTAAGTCGGGTTAGTAGTTCCAGAGATTATCTCTAACAAACAAACTTACAAACTTTACATCTTCTTTATATTAGTGTAGATATACACACAATGTGATTAAAAAATCCCCAGACTAATGATGTAAAAAAATCTGAAGTGCACTCTACTAGTACAGGAAATATAGCTACCGCTAGAGAAAGATAAACAAAAATTCGCAGCAAAACGGAGCCGCTGGCTACCGCCGGATCGTTGAAATGTACCTCGCCTTCTCAGAGATGTCGCGTATATTTCTTCTTATTGTTTTATATAATACAACTTCTACTTACGCAGTATCTTTGAGAAACTAGACAACTTATATTTTAACGTGCCGGCGATACCAGGCGTCGTTTTACGGTGACATTTTGTTTCACGTGTTTGTCTTTCTGTAGTGATAGCGATATTTTCTGTGCTGATTTTTGTAAGCAGCCAGCATGTTTTATTTTCACTTAAGGACGTTCCCAAGAAAATAAATTTTCTTACGATTATCTAGAAAATTTGAATCTACATATTTATTACTGTCCTTTATACGTAGAGAAAATTTCGATACTCCTTACGGCACTAAATTTGTGAATATTGGCTGTTAAAATTTGCATTCTTAACATACGAACCCTACCCCGATCTATGTTGAAACGGAAGTTTTATTATATAACAATGGTCGTTTTCTTACGATTGTTTTGAAAGACTTAGAATCATTAATTAAAAATATAACAAATATTTTTCTGCAAAATTATAGCGAGGGGTATTCGTTTTTTTTTACAAAAAAAATGTTAAAAACAAGCTACTTTTGATCGTTTTCAGTTTTCCTCGCATAACTTGACAAATAAAAGTTCGCGACTTGACAACGTGGCACTGCGCGGGAAGTTTGAAATACCGTCAACGGACAGCTGATTTTAATAAATGCGTGTAGCTCACAGATATAGAAAAAATATAATTTTCACGACTTACCTAGAATCACGGATAAGTTAATATCAGAGACTTGGTTTCTTATCACTAAAGTACACTCCTAGACAAAATTAACGCAACAATTATTAAATCATACAAATCTCTATAATGAATTAATTTTAATAATTTTTTATGAACATTGGTTACACTAAAAGTTAAAAAAACTTATTCGGATACTTTAAAAGTGAATTAGCTACCAAATTTCTCTATAACATTCGAATTAAAATTATTCTTAAGACCTAATAACAAAATCGTTGAAATTATGTAATAATGAAAAAAATAAACTAGGACACTAGTAGCAAAATTAATGGTGTAACTGGGACACTAGTAGCGTGTGTTGCCTCCTCTACTTTGGATGACAGCGTTTATGCGCCTAGGCATGCTTCTAATTAAATTTTGGAAAAAATCTTGAGGAATTTGCTCCCATTCTGTGATAACTGCATTTTTAAGTTCCCTCAGGTTTCTAGGTGCAGGTATATGACGTTTCACATTTTTCTTAAGGTGATCCCATACATGTTCTATCGGATTCAGATCCGGGCTTTTTGGTGGCCATTGCATAATCGGTATATCAACTTGATTAAGATAATCGAGTACCTCCCTAGCCGCGTGAGGTCGAGCGTTGTCTTGCATAAACAGGAAATTGGGCCCCACAAAATGACCGAAAGGCATCACACGTTCTATTACAATATTCTCAAGATAGTAGTCAGCATTCATAGATGTCGTACGGACAGGAACTAACTCTGTGCGAGCATCAAAGCAGATGCCACCCCAGAACATAACAGAGCCACCGCCGAATGGAATCCTTGCACAGATATTGCAAGGAGCAAACCTCTCTCCTGGTCTTCGCCATACTCGCTCACGACCATCTGGATGTTTTAGACTAACTCTAGTTTCATCTGTGAAGAAGACTTGTTTCCAATCATCCACAGACCAGTTTTCGTGATTTCGAGCAAAACGTAACCTGTTTTCTCTAATAAGCAAGGGCGCAGTGGCTGGTTTCCTACTGTTTAATCCAGCTTCATTTAACCGTCTTCTAACTGTTTTAGAAGAAATTGTGACATTGCGAACAGCTTCGAGTTCGTTTCTTATTGTAGAACTAGTGACAGTTCTGTTTCTTAAAGCATATTGTCTTATAAAACGTTCATCTAGGTCGCTAGTGCATCATTTTCGCCCTTGCCCTAGCCTTCTAGAATAAGTTCCTACTTCATTCAAGCGTCTTATTATACGACTTATTGTGGAACGATGTTTGCCTAACAAATTGGCAACATAATTCTGACAATATCCCTCGTCCAATAAAACTGAGGCTCGCATTACCTCGTGTTCAGTTCAATTCCTTGTTCGATTCATTTTTCTAATTCTTCGGGGTCAAAAATAAAACAGTCTACCACAAAAACGTATTACTTTGAAAAAGGGAACAATTTATAAGCTTACTTTTAAAGAAAATCTATCGCATTATTACAGAAAATTGTTTATCTTCTAAAAAATTCTTTAAAACTGTAAATCTAAAGGAACTGTTTTGATTTCTGTCATGAACAACGAAACAAAATATGCATAGCCTACTATTCAAATACTCGATAAACTTTAAAACTGACATAAGAAAAAGATAAATTAATTTTCAGATTGTTGCGTTAATTTTGTCCAGGAGTTTATTTACTAAATTACATTTGGTATAGTTGTCACATCTTATTTTGAACTTTGAATGAAGCCTTTCCGTTTTTAAATCGTTCAATTTTTCCATATCTAAAAGATATGCCGGTACATTTCAGATTTCTAGCTAACTCCCTCAATGAAACTATATTATTGTTTTTTTGCATCAGACATACTTGCTAATTCTTTTTTCAGCAGTTTTTTTTAACAAATCTGCCATTCTTTAATCGTGAAGTCATTATTTATGCACTATTAAAAATCTCCAATATAAACGTAACCTCGAAAAATACTCCAAAACATTAAAACCCAATACAAAAAACTCGTGTCTCGATTAGAGTAAAAGTGCAACGTTGCCAGATCCGAAAAATGACGCAGTGGGATTATTTTTGTATTTATGCGCATATGGGACGGGACGAAAGAAAGCACTGCGCCTCAACTATTTTTTATTGTACGCATGGTAATTTACATAGGAGGGATATTTCTGTAAGCTGAGCATGACTGCTCCTTGGGAACGTCCTTAATTCATTTCATATGAAGAAATATTATTTTCACACATTTAACATACAATACTTAAGGAAGACTCAAGCTGGCTTTATCAGAGGCCGATTAGTTTCTAGAAGTTAAAAGTTTTAACTTATTTAACGTACTATAGTGCGAAAACAACTGCTGTTCTTAGATCGTCCTAAATTTTTAAAACAAACGAAAGAAAATTTCGAAATATTAACTTTTTTGTAACTTCGTTATGTTAAGAAATTAACAAATATTGTTTTTTCCAGTAATATACATTTTTTTATTGTCTTATAATAAAGAATGGCTGCAGGGATGCTTGTTTTATCATTATTTTCTTTAATATTGAAATGCTTTTGTTAGACTTACATGAAAAAACACATAAATAATAATAATTTTTATATTTACTTCAATTCTTTTCGTGAAATAAAGCTTTAAGAGCTTCCAGTTACGGCAAAATTAGTATTATTTTTAAAATAAATTGGTAAATTAATTTACCTAGTACTTCTCTTGCAAAAGCTTTCGGTAATGGCAAAAATTAATATTATTTTCATACGAAATTGCTAATTTAATTTACCCAGCTCTAAAATAAAACTGAATTTTCGTTTCTCACAACAAATAATAACTTAGTCCACGTACCACACAAAAACAACTTTATAGTGAGATATTAAGAAACAAAATTTGTTCATTATCTCAACCAGAAATCTAAAAAAAATTCCTATAGCACTATTAAATCTATACACTATTTAAGGCCCTTCATCATTTTTATCTTTTCCCGTGCTAAAATTGAAATTAATAAAAAAATAACTTGATATTCAAATTTCTGGACTTCAAAAATCCTAAAATAACACGACATATACAAAAAGACCAAGAGCTACGGGAAGAAAAATGGCGTGGGCAGTAGCATCTTGCCCCTTTGACAGGATCATCTGCCACAGAAATTGTTCACCTTTCAGATATTTTGGACCGTCGCTACTGGCCCGTTATCCAATAAGGCCAAATTCGAATATACCATTTTTAACGTGAACGATAAGGACCGTAGGAGTGGTACAGTATCATTAGCCAGTTCAATAGGACTTGCGCTCATTGATAGGCGGAAGTCTATATACTATTTAAAGGCCTTCTTCATTTTTATCTTTTCCCGTGCTAAAATTGAAATTAATAAAAAAATAACCGGTCAAGTGCAAGTTGAACTTGTGCAATTAGTGTTCCGTACGTTGACTGCTTTTCAAATAAAAAATTTTGTTATAGAGGTATAAAATGATCAGTGACTTCACAAAACACACCCCAAATGAGTTTTCAACAAAGTTTGTTTCCAATCTGATGACCTTGAAATTTTTGTTTTTTTATATACTTTATATTAACGGTAATGCACTCGTGATAATTTTCGTTCAATCTACACCCCGTGGAGAATATTCCAGAATTTTGTCAAAATTTTTTGATAAGTTCTTTTCGAGATAAGGCGGGTGGACAGCGATTTTTCGCGATTTTTTAAAAATAATACAAAGAAAAGTGCGCGCAAGTATTACATTATATATATATATATATATATATATATATATATATATATATATATATATATATATATATTTTACTCGTGTTTTCATAAGCTTTCATTTGACACCACACTCGATTACCTAATAAAATTTTTTTTTTTCACTTCCGATTTCACCCCTCAAAACTAACCCCTTAAGTCAAAATTTAACTTTCAAAACTACATGGCTCTGATGAGGCCATCAATTCCTATATTAATACCAAATTTCAACTTTCTATGACAAATAGTTTCGGACAGACACCGAAGTGATCTTATAAGTGTTCCGTACGGAACACTAATAACTTGATATTCAAATTTCTGGACTCCAAAAACCCTAAAATAACACGATATATACAAATAGACCAAGAGCTACGGGAAGAAAAATGGCGTGGGCAGTAACAACTTGCCCCTTTGACAGGATCATCTGGCACAGAAACTGTTCACCTTTCAGATATTTTGGACCGTCGCTACTGGCCCGTTATCCAATAAGGCCTAATTCGAATATACCATTTTTAGTCTGAACGATAAGGACCGTAGGAGTGGTACAGTATCATTAGCCAGTTCAATAGGACTTGCGCTCATTGATAGGCGGAAGTCGATGTTGGTCAGGGGGCCCGAGATGCCCTTTTTTCTTGACTCAAGAAAAATTGCTCATCGCTAGCCACTGCTTTCGCCCATCTTTGTGGCAGCATATGAATACCAAGTTGAAAGAACGGCTCCTCTTTTGAGGCTATCCACGAATTGACCCATTTTGGAGTTGAAAAACTTAATAATTCATGAAAAAGAAGCACACAAAAGGTGTCAGAATCTGTCACGTAGGTGCCATGTTGATTATATCTCCAACATCTATTAGAGATAACGTGAAAAGTTTTTGGGACTTTGTTGGCGCACAGCGTGGCACAAATGACCTCCTCCTAGGATGTTATATAATGCTCAATCTGTGGAAATGGGCATTGATGTCGCTAATCTTTTTGCAAGTTACTTCGGATCTGTTTACTCTGATGAGTGGCTTGATTATCCAGCCTTTCCCTCTACTAATATTCATAATATCTTTAAACTTAAGATTTTAATTTCTGAAATTTACGGGGGGCTCTCGAGATTGGATCACAGAAAGGGGCCTGCTTCTGATGGTTTGCCTCCTGGACTACTAAAGGCAGGTAGGTTTGTATTATCGCGAACATTCATTGGAGGAGGGTTATTTTCCTGAGTATTGGAAGACCAGTTTGTGTGTTCAAGTCAGGGGACAGGGCTGATATCGCAAACTATAGGCCAATAAGTATTTTGAGTACTGTTCCTAAATTATTTGAAAACCTAGTAACTAAAATATTATATATATAATAGGTGAACAGTTTGGTTTTCAGAGAGGCAAGTCTGCTGAATTGAACTTGATTTGCTCTACGGACCACCTGTCGAGGACCTTCAAGAGTGGATCTGAGGTACATTCCATCTATACTGATTTCTCTAAGGCTTTTAATAGGGTCAACCATAATGTTCTTCTTATGAAGCACAATAACCGTGGCATATCGGGTTTATTGTTGGGCTGGATTAGGAGATATTGGTGTGGGAGAGTTCGGGTGGTTCGATCTAATAATTTTAAGTCTGTCAACATTACTGTGCCCTCGGGAGTGCATCAAGGCTCTCATATGGGGCCTCTACTGTTTAACCTGTTCTTGAATGATATGGCCGACTGCTTTCAGTCTTCCAGGTTCTTACTCTTTGCTGATGATTTGAAGTTGTATACGGCGGTTGGGTCGATTGAGGATTGTGTGGGATTGCAGGGTGATTTGGATAGACTTAGTGTCTGGTGTCAGTTAAACGGTATGGTTTTCAATACTTCTAAATGCTTCTCTATGTCTTTCTCGAGATCGCGAATTACAGCATAAATGGGACTTCCCTTAAGTCCGTGGTTAGCATTAGGGATTTGGGGGTTAAGTTTGATTCGACACTGAGTTTTATTCCTTATATAACCGAGGTAACGTCTAGGTCTCTGAGGATGATTAAGTTCATCAGGCGTTGCTCATCAGAATTTTCATCCATTCTCTCTATAAAAATGCTGTACTGTTTGTTGGTTAGGCCTCTCTTGGAATATTGCTCATGTGTGTGGAACCCATCCTTTGCTTGCCATGCTAGGAGCTTGGAGCTTGTTCAGAGCAAATTTCTATGTCATGTTAATTATAAATTTTTTAACAATGATTCTTTTAATTATTCAAAACTGACATCTATAATAAACTTGAACAACCTGTTCAACCAGAGAGTTCAACGAGGTCTTGTAATGTTCTTTAAAATTTTAAATTCCATTGTAAATTGTCCAGAACTTTTATCTCAGTTTAATTTGTATGCACTCTCTAGACATACTAGATCTACGTCGTCCTCCTTCAAACCTTATCATAGGACAACCTATGATGCTAATACCCTCATGACAAGATGGGCATTGTAATAACTGCCCATCACTGGACTTGTTCTCCAGCTCCTTGTCTCTTTTTAAGAGGCGCATCGGGGTTCTTTTCTGAATTTCTTAGTTTTAGCCTTTAGTTTTAAGTGTCATTTATAGATGTAAACTTTTGTATTTTGTCTTTATGAGTTGAATGAGCATGTCCCGTAAATAAATATATAAAATAAAAATAAATAAAATAAATTTTTTGCCATCCTCATAAGAATAGTCGTACGTCATCGATCGGAACAAGTGATAACACAGCCCCACAAAAAAAAGTGGGGTATACTTTTGATGCGATATATCAGATCCGTAGTATTTTTGCCCGCTGATCACGAATCTGACGTCAGAATATCGCCATCACATCTCAATTTTTTTCTAACCTCAAAAAATAGGTAAAAATTAGTAAAAATTAAGAAAAATATACTCCTAAAAAATTGATTCAAGCTTTTTCATGAATCCAAAGATGTATTAATATGTATTCGGACACGCTAAGCTAATATTCATCGGTTGGATTAAGCCATACAGTTATGTTTTCTTTCTAACCTCAATAAATCAGACAGATATAGTGCTTCTCGAATGCAAAAACGAATTTAAATTAAAATTCAACCGATTCTTACCAAATTTGGTACACGGGGGTTTTTTGGGTTGCTGATCATGAATCTGAGGTCGGATTTGCAAAATTCAAAATGGCGGATCCAAGATGGCGGACAAAATTTTTGAAAACCAACCGATTCCTACCAAATTTGGTATACAGTTGGGGAATCCTCAAACCTGATACTCTTAAACCCTAAACCCTGAAACCTTAGACTCCCACACCCTGTAACCTCAAAAAATAGACCTCAATAACCCTGTAACTTTAAAAATGAGACCCAATAAACTCAAAACCAGGACTTTTAAACCATATACTCTCAAATAGTAGACCCTTAAGCCCTAGAATTGCGAAGTATAGACCCGCGCCTAACTTTCCTTTTTTTTGGCTGTATCTTGTTCTTTTTTTTTCCGCGAATGACCTATTCAAAGGCTTTCTGCCCAAACGCTTTTGAGGACTTGTTTCTCTTTTTAGTGACCAGCAATAGTCCGCTAGCATATGGTCATCCCATCGTCCTTGATACCGATTTTCTATGATTTTCAGATCTTGGTGAAAACGTTCCCCTTGCTCCTCACTGTAGTCACCAAGATTATCTGAGAAATCGTCGATGTGGGAGTCCAGGAAATGTAATTTTAGATTCATTAAGCAACCTAATGTTTGAAAATTTTTTACCATTTTCTCGACTATTTCTTTGTACTTAGGACTTTTATTATTTCCCAAAAAGTTTGTTGCGACTTCTTTAAAACTAAGCCAAGCAGCTTTTTCAACTTTATTCATTTTAGTAACAAATAATGAATCTTAAAACAATTTTCTTATTTGTGGCCCGTCAAATACGCCTGCCTTAATTTTAGCTTCAGAAAATTTCGGAAATTTTTTACGCAAATATTTGAAATATGGGCCGTTTGTATCTAATGCTCTCGTGAATTGCTTCATAAGTCCAAGCTTAATGTGAAGCGGGGGAATAAGAACTTTTCCTGGATCTACCAATGGTGGAAACAATACATTATTTTCACCAGGAGTGAACGATTCTCTTGTTGGCCAAATTTTTTTCTTATAATGACGTTCCCTGTCTCTGCTATTCCACAGACATTTATAACAGGGATAAAGTGTAAACCCTGACTGTTGTCCAAGCAATATTGTTACAATTTTCAGATCTCCACAAATTTTCTAGTTATGATCAGCATATTTTATTTTTATCAAAAGCTGCTTCATTTTTTCATATTGCTCTTCCATAACTGTGGAATGAGCAATCGGAATGGGAGCGTAAACGTTGGTATTATGCAGCAAAACTGCCTTAATGCTCCGTTTAGAAGAATCAATGAACAGTCTCCATTCTTCAGGATCGTATGAGTTATTTTGAAATTCATCCATTAGACCTTTTACATCGGTACAATATGAAAGTGACAATTCCTCGTCCATTGTGAAATATTTTCGAAATTCTTCATGTCTGTTTCTATAATAAGAAATCGTAGCTTCTGGCTTAAGTAAATGTCTTTTCTTTAAAAAGGAAGCAAGATGCTCTGAACCATCTTTGGATAAGCCTAAATCTCTGACTAGATCACTAAGTTCTGACTGTGATACGAGTATTGGTTCTGGTTTACGGTTGTATGGTAGAAATTCTTTATCTGTGTCACTAGTATATGATAGGTTGTCACTAGAACATTCATTAGTAACAGTGTTTGAATCTTTTTCGACAGTCTCAATGTTTTCGGCATGAACTGATAAGGTGAAATAATTTGTTTCCATAACATCAGCATCAAGTGGTTCAGAAGGCGGAATTAGTTTAGTTGGTCTTGTTACTGTCTCTTGTTAACATCGTTATAAGTAATAGTGCTTTTATTTTTTCGGTTATGCCTAAATACAACATTCATACAAAAGTAGCAATCATTTTTCACTGTATGGTCTATTCCATATTGCTGGTCTGGAATATTTAATCGCCTTCTTATTGATGTACAACATTATTTTGCAAGAACTGCAAATGATGTGGGGAACCCAATCTGTATCCTGGTGCTGTATTTCAATGTTAAAACAATCCTTATATAAGGTTTTAATCTTATCCGTTATCGGTGACCCCATTTTACTCAATATGTGTTGACAGCAAATATAACAAAATGAATCACTGTTTTTATAGCACTTATGAAAAGTCCTTGTACCGTGAGACCGTTTTCTTGTAGCATTATACTCTACATGAGCCAAGTCACCCACACATGAAGAGCTACGGTCGCTGGATGACGACGGCTGCGGGCCCGCTTTCCCACCCTGACCAACCGCCGATACTGGGTTTCCGAGTCCCTGCATCGTAATTCTCTTTTTCTTCTACCTGCCATGACGGCATCTCAGCCGTTATCCAGGGACTCTGCCGGCTAGTGGAGTAACACCGTTGCCCACCGTCACCACGTGGAGGTGCCCTGGATGCAGGTAGAAGAATAAAAATCGACCGATGAATTTTTTTTTTTTTTATTGGTCTAGCACACGTGCTGCAGGGAAGTCCCTAAAGCGCTCCAGGAGCAGCACGAGTGCGGAAAAAGCGATTCACGTTGTTCTTGAATCGCTGTAGATTGTACTCGGTGGTATTAGACTCCGCGATTCCAAAAACCCTGAAAAACCAGTGAGGGACAGAATACCACACTGCCAGTACGTTCTGCAGGTCGTAAAAGGCGACCTAAAGAACACAACCAGGTGTGACACCATCGATTCGGCTTAGGCTACTTGAAGTTGCTTAACATTTCGTAACTGTGTCGATTGTCCCCAGTTCTCACTGTGGGAAAAGAATAGCCTGATAAAGCCCCTAGATCAAAATACTTATTCTGGAGGTAATATAGCCACCCGATTAGATCACCGGGTAGGGGCTGATTCGGAGGCGTAATTTTAAAGCAGATTTGTAATATACAAGAGATTTAAACTCAAACATAAATTAAGTGCAATCAAATAAGCTCCATGTACTCGCTCTCTGCCAAAGTAAGTTCGGTTCATCGACCATCACCGCCAACTTTCTCTATCCTGGGCACGACTTCTATTCTCGCATACGCATAACCTTGGACCTGTTTTTTTTTTATCAGAAGCGATCTCTCTTGCCAACAGAAGAAACACTGGAACTCCGAAACTTTGATCTTAAATCGTTAAAAATGACGACATCAACAAAGTGTATCTGCTGCTTCTATCGACCAAGTGATAGTAATTGTAAAACAATTTTGAAGTCTCTTGCAGACACAATCGATCATTTACGGATTTACTGTGCCAAAATTGTCATCCTGGGCGATTTCTATGTCCATAACATCAACTGGCTTACGTATCCTAATATGACCGACGAACAAACTGAATCATTTTCTATCAATTGTAGGTTTACTCAGCTTATCGATGAATCAACACCGATTCTTGATCGTGACAAAGAATTTGCCAGTCTTCTTGCTTTGTTTTTAACGACTAACTTAAATCACGAAAGATTTGGTACTACAAGTCCTGTATATAGGAAGAACTAATGAAATATTTTTGAACTTTTCCTTGGTTAGACGTTTGTTTTAGACCCGACCACCCATCGGACTACGTTATAAAAGTTTCTGATGTGATTTTGGATAGCATGGAAACACATCACACCTCCACTTCCCGAAGAGACGTCCTTGGAATGGCAAGCCTCAGTTCAATCGCAAGTGGAAAGAAGCTGATACTTCTAAACATCTCGTCTAACAACAATGGCGTGAACATTCTGACTTCATCAATAGTAACGTCGTTCGTACCGGGAAAAGATGCGGCCCGAACCGAGAATAAAAGTCATACTCAGGATAGAGAAAGCTGATTGAGTTGGTCGATGAATTGACCTTGGTTTCACAGAGAGCGAGTACATGAGGTTGATTTGATTGCAGGTGTTGGTGCACTGAATTTATGTTCGCGTTTAAACCTTATATGTTGCAAAAATCTATTTTAAAGTTGTGATCTCTGCATGCTGACGCCCCTGAATCAGCCACCACTCGGAGATCCAAACGGGGGGCTATTTTACCTCCGGAATTTTTTGTATCCAGGTGCCTCATCCTGTTATTTGGTCCTACAGTCCAGGGACATCGGCACTGCCACGAAACGTTAAGCAACTTCACGCAGCCTAAGCCAATGCGATGGTATCACATCGGGCGACGCCTCGTAAGATCTAGGCATCTACCATCTAAGTTGTTCTATAAGTCGCATTCTACGACAAGCAGAACGTACCGGGGGAGATATTCTATCCCGCCCTCCAACGGGGAGCTTTACATGATTATAAAATGACCTCAAAAAAAGTACTAGCTACTAACTAGTACTAGTTAAAAAAAATTTGATTAATCGATTTACAAATTAGTCAAACAATGTAATACTTTTTATTTTCATTAAAGAAATTTATTCCAATTTTCTTTAAACTTTATTTCTATCAAATATAAATTTGATCCCTTTTGTAAATTATAGGAAATCCAGTCTCTCTTTGAAAATAATCCCATTTAAATATGTCCAAATCCGTAACGATTTTGCTGATAAACAAAATTTTACTTGCAGATCTGCAATGCTCCTCTACAGAGTCTCTAATGCCTCTTTTGTACACTGTTTGCTAACAAATATTGAAATATTTTGCTGGTATTGTTGGATAAAATTAGAATGTTGAAAAGACGGATTATTGAAAATAGTTTGTTTTAATTAAGCACAAAATAAAGTAACAGATTGCTCGGAACATTAGTTAGAATTTGTTGAGGCGCTGCAGAAAAAGTCTCACGATGATAACATGATTAGTGTCGTTGAAGTACTACAGGGGGTGAAAAATTCTGAGACTTTTGAAGAAAAAACAATGTTTTGCAAAAAATCAATTTCTTAGATGAGAATGGGATTAAGTGATCTACAATAAAATCTATGATTTAGGCAGAATACCAGAAAGCTGGTTAAAGTCTGAGTTTACAACCATCCCAAAATATGCAGAAGCTAGAAAATGCGGAGAATATCGAACAATTAGCCTCATAAGCCACCTTTTAAAAACATTTCTGAAAATCATTCATAGAAGAATATACATGTTGTATGAAGAATACATGTCAGCTACACAATTCGGCTTTCGTGATGCCATGGAAACTAAAGAGGCCTTATTTTGTATGCAGGTTTTGATTCAGCGATGTAGAGACGTCAATTGTGACGTATATCTGCGCCTGATCGACTACGAAAAAGCCTTTGATAGAGTCCAACATCACAAAATGGTCGGAATTCTGAAAAACCTTGGGCTAGATGGAAATGATCTGCAGATTATTAGCAACCTCTACTAGAACCAGAAGTGTTTAGAAGCAACATGGATTGAGCGTGGATTAAGGCAGATTTTGTGTCTTTTGTTTAATATATACTCTGAGCAAATCTTCAGAGAGGTAGAAGGAATACTGCTTAATAGGGAGCGAATAAATAATATTCGTTATGCTGACGATACTGCGGTTATGGCTGATAACTTAAAGGGTATACAACACCATACGGCCTCGAACTTAATATCAGCAAAAGTAGATGGTAATCGGCAAGTCCCCGGTTCCTGCTACCTTGTTGATGGTTAACAATCAACAAATACAAAGAACTCCACAATATTCATATCTAGGTACCATGATAAACGAATAGTCACTCGCAGGAAATTCGTTGCCGTATCGAAAAAGCTGGAGCAGTAATTCCTCAAAATGACATCACTTTTCAAAAGCTCAGCAATAAAATTAAGCACAAAAATAAGACTCCTACGATGTTATGTCTTGAGTGTCCTTCTTTACAGTGTGGAATCTTGGACGCTGACTGAAGCCACTATGAAATTTGAGGCATTTCAATTATGGCTATATCGCCGAATTTTGAAAATTTCTTATACTGCCCATAATATATACAACGAGGATGTCTTACGTCGCATGAACAAAAGGCTGGAAATTATGGAAACTGTTAAAGTGGGAAAATTGGAGTCCTACATAATATTGGATTGGATTGTTACAGCAAATACTAAAAGGGAAGGTATTTGAAAAAGGGGACCACGGCGTAGATGCATCTCCTGGCTAAACAATCTGCGAAATTGGTTCTCAACAAATATTACCGATCTTTTTAGAGCTGCAGTGGATAAAGTAATAATAGCCAGAATGATTGCCAACCAACCAAATGGCACGTTAAGAAGAATGTTTAAAATTTATTCATTATCTGAACCAAGAAACAGGAAAAATACGCAAAATAATGTTGAAAATACAGAAATTTTATCGACCAGACCATTTTTACCGTCATCCCCTATATCGGTATACAAAAAGTATCAGATCTGTACAAAATTCCTATACCAAAGAGATCTTGTGCCAACAGACAGACAGACCGATAAACCTATAAACAGACAGAAACAGAGAATTGCGTTTTTTAGTAATCTTCGGACCCTCAAACGTGAAGAACTACAATTATCTCAAATGGTGATTTTCTCACGAATACAATACTTTCCTGAACACGGAAAGTAAAAATATAACAAAGCGAAAAAACAATAAACAAATACTAAACATAAAAATGCACTAAGTAACTAACTTATTTAGTGTTCTATTGTTTCGACGGAGCTCTTTAATCAACTTAAACAGACTCACTAAACAGTCGCGCGATGCCAAATGTCCCGACATTTGTATTGTATGATAATAATCTCACTTGACAATAATAAATCAGATCATGAACAGGGCAGTGTTGTCACATGTACGCAAATATTTAAAATAATATTGCATAATCTTCAAAACTCATCTGTCTGATTTATTGATATTAATGCAGTTTGACATGATTAGTTCAGTAATTGGCTGCAGCAACTACGTTTTAAGTTTTATAAAAAAACAATTTTTTTTGGTAAAAATCGTTTCGTTGTTTTTTAAATATTCGCCGTGGTGTAGCTGGCATTGAGGATGGGGAAGGCAATCCGCTGTTATCAGATGAACGAATTATAGAGAGATGGCAACAACACTTTATGGAGGTGTTAGATGGAGATATAATGGTCACTGATAAGCCTGCGCAGAAAATAGAGTATGCAATAGAAACTGATGATGATATTAAAGTGGAAGAACTAAAAATAGCTCTTGTTGAACTGAAAAACGGAAAAGCTGCAGGACATGATAATATCAAGGCCGAAATGATTAAATATGTGATGGAGGGAGCAGCTACTGGGTTGCAGACCTACTGCATTGGCAAAAATCAAGAAAGTAAGAGCTGCATGGCCAGCAAGGTAATACTACAAGAGGGTGACTTGATGATAATCATGATAATCAGTGAGGCTTTAGACCGGGCCCTGGCACGACGGATCTGATATTTACAATTAGACAGCTAGAAGAAAAAACCCTGCAATATGATGAATAGCATGTACATATGTGTTTTATAGACCTGGAAAAAGCATTTCGATAGTGCTCCAAGAGATAAAATATGGAACATTGGAACATAAAGGCGTTAACAATAAGCAGATGCGAGCCATAAAGACTATATACTTATGTACCCGTAATGTAGTAAGAGCAAACAACCAAGTGTCGAATGAATTTGATACGAAGGCAGGGATGAAACAGGACGGATTATTAAGTCCTTTACTGTTTATTGCGTTGATGGATTAAATCTCGAAGGAAGCCAGAAGTAACGTCAAGAGGACGAGAGCGGGTGTCTACAAACTGGGGCAAGTATATGTTTCGGAATTTGTATATGCAGATGACCTAGTCATTATGACAAGTTCGGAAGGGGGCATGCAGACAAACCTGAATGTATGGAATGATATCTTTGTAAAATATGAAAGTGAATACGGCTAAGACAGAGCTGATAGTGATTCGCTAAAACATCGAGGGAAGCAGAAATCACTATGAATGATATGAAAATTAAGCAGTTGAGGATATTAGGTACCTGGGATCCTTTTTGACTGCATGTGAAAGCTTGATACTGAAGTGGATAGTAAAGTGGACCGGGGCAACTAAGTTATTCTACGCATTGAACAAGTTATTTATTAGAAAAAGAAAAGTTAGTCTGAATACTAAAATAAGGGTGTTCAATACAGTGTACATCCCGGTGCTGTTGTATGGGGGTGAGACTTGGAGATTGGATGAGCGAAACCGAAGCAGAATCCAGGGGTGTGAAATGCGCTTTTTGAGGGCGGCTATCGGAGTGACGAGACGAGACCGCATCAGAAACACTATAGTCCGCGAAAGGTGTAATGTGAATTCCGTGGTAACAATTTTGGAGAGAAAACAGTTAACGTGGTTCGGGCACATGGTGCGAATGAGCGACTGTAGAATGGTAAAGAAAATATGGAAAGTGGCAGTGGATAAGAAGCGTAAAAGAGGTAAGCTAACAAGAACATGGAATGATGGTGTGGGAAAAATCTTGAAAGAGAAGAACATTACCTGGAAACATGCGGAGAAAATGGCAGAGGACCGAAAGGAGTGGCTACGAATTTACCTGCTCCACCACCTCAACACCGTAAGGTAGAGGAAGGAATTATTATGTATGTATGTATGTATATGCGCCTTTTGAATGCGTTCGAAACAATTCTCAAAACATTTTTTTTCCACCCTGAACATGGTTTTGGAAGGATTCAACAGATTCTTGAAGTGATGAAAATTACAGTCCACGCATTTTTTTTGACATTCGGGGACAAAAAGGAGTTAACCGTTAATTCAGGTGATGCTTAATTCGGTGATTTGCTTCGTCAACTAATCAACTGCATGACGTGCTGTGTAAGAGCTGGCGTTGTCATGATGAAGAATGATGCGATGTTTTCGGTCGTTTTTCCTGATTTAATCGATGACTTCTGGAAAACGAATTGCTGTATATAATTCAGCATTAATTGTTCCTCGATCCTATAAAGGAACGGTTGTAACATGTCCAGTATAACCAAAGAAACAAGCGATCATTTTCTCACTCTCTCAGTGCTACGCGAATGAACTACTTTTATTGTATTGCAATCTTTGAAAGGCCTAAGAATGCCTCTATCTGACGGTGAGTCACATGCCGATCCTCTTCAATTATGTTGCGCACACCATCGATGTTTTTTGGAACAACAACCGATTTTCGGTTGATCTTTACGAAATTCATCGTGACGGAAGCACGACTATGACGAAATTCTGCAAACTAATGGTAAACAGTCTCTTTTGATGGCGATCCAATACCAAAAATTGAACGAAGCGATTCGAGATATTGTTGTTGAGTTAGGCCGCTCACTGTAAATAAACCAATTTCTGAGCTACCACTGTTTTAACAATAACAAATGTCAAATTTTACAACAATGGTAAATTATATCTCAATAGCGCCATCTAGTAGTCGTTTGTAAAAACTTAACAGGCGGCCCTCGTATTAATGCAGTTTGACGAGATTAGCTGGAGTAATTGGCTGCAGCAACTTTTCTCCGCCTCGGCATGCAAACAAAACAGCCATAAAACAATGACAATTTTATCGTAGCATCGAATGGTACCTTCAAAGAGATAAAAAGTTGCAATAGTAATAGGGTGCATTTGCAGAATACTTCGAAAACAAGGCATTAATAAATGTTGTTAAACGGGTGAACAAGTTGCGGTAATGCAGGGGTGGAAAAGCTGCGGATCATCAAATATTTTGTAGTTTCAATAGTGCTATGATAATGTTTCCTGGTTTATAACTGGGATAATGAATTCCTAGTCTAATTAATTACCGTCAAACATATATGAGGTTAAAAGAGTTGTTTTGGATATATCATGTTGTAACGTTCGGACATCGGTTGCTCAGGCGAATATCCGCAGACACCAGGAGGTCGTTCAACTTAACCAAGACCTGGAAAAAATTCTATCTTGGGGTGATAGTAACCAAGTGGAATTTAACGCTACAAAAACCCAGACGGCAGTTTTTTCTAAAAAAGTTAACCTTTCTGAACCCAACATAGTTATGTCGGGGCACTCCATTCCCCTAGCATCGTCGCTCAATTTGTTGGGCGTTAGTTTGGGAGCAAATATCTCCTGGCATGAACATGTTGCAGGCATAGCAAGGAGAGCTTCTTAAAAGTTGGGAATACTATTTCGAATCAAAAAGCTTTACACTCCACAACAACTGTTAATTCTTTACAAAGCTCAAATTCGACCAACTATGGAATATTGCTCCCATGTTTGGGACTCCGCTCCCAAACATACATGCATTTGTTGGATTCTGTTCAGAGAAGAGCTGTTCGTCTGATTGGAGACCCGGAACTGACCGGCGGCCTTAATTCGTTGGAACATCGAAGAATGGCGACTTGAGTCTGTTCTACAAGTATTTTCATGGAAAGTGTTCGAAGAATGTAGCCCGCTTAATTTCTCCCAAAGCGGTGCATACGCGTGCACGTTGCGCTGATGCTTCACATCCGTATGAGGTACAACTTGTTACTCCGCGTTCAACGCTTTTCAACATCATCCCTTTGGAATAATTTGCCCAGCGCTGTGTTTTCCACCGAGTACAATTTACAGCGATTCAACAACAACGTGAATCGCTTTTTTCGCACACAAGACACTCCTGGAGCGCTTTAGGGACTTTCCTGCAACACGTGTGCGAGACCCATAAAAAAAATCATTTTTCCTAGATTTTAAGATCATGTTACGACACTGTTTTTCTCCCTCTAATTTATATTTTATTACATTTTTATATTTATTGCCGTGATTTCAATTTTTGAGCAGTGTAGCTTAAAACAGTGTTTTAAATTTTTGAGCAGTTTAATTTAAACCAGCAGAGTGTGTAACGCGTGTTGCCGACTTGACTTATTTAGTTTGCATTAATTTTGCGCGCGGAAGTGAGCCATTTTAAAGACGTCACTTTGAAGAAGGGGCCAAAGATATATAAATGGCCAGATGGAATTTTTAACGGCTTTTTCGACCATGAAGCAGTAGTGGCTTTTTCCACCATGAAGCAGGAACGGCTTTGTTCCGCCAGTAGGCTGTAGTGGCTTTCTTCTCCAGCACGCCAGAGTGTTTTTTTCTCAGTAATGCAGTAGTGCAGTAACGATTTCTAGCTCTCAAGTTTAAGACCTTTTTCCTTTCTTGAAATATCCTGCTCATCTTCAGGCATTTCGGGTCAAAAGGTGTTTAGCAACCCAAATGAAACTAGGATGGTAATGGCTGAGACAAATTTTTTTTTTGCGGATCTCACCAGGAGAGGCCAAGTAACTTATGGAAAACCCACGAGGAGAAACCAGTCAGTAAGTCATAACACGTGTAACTCGCGAAGTTAATTTCACCAACTTTTAACATCGTGTTTTATCAAGCCTTTTATTAAAAACTTAGTAATGCTGATTTAAAGACTCTATGCAATAGTGTACACTCTTCTAGCTTAAGGGGTTTTTATTTTGTGGAAGTAGTTTTTGAGAGTGTAATAAAGTAGGAATTTTTATTTTGCTAATATACCCCTTTTTTATTTAAATGTGTAGCGTTTCACTAAACTCCTGCTCTTCTTTTCAGGACGCAACGGTTGTACGTAAATTAATTTGATTTCAAAAACTAAATAACTCTTCAGTATTTTTTCATTTTTTATCCTAAATTAGATTATTTTTATCCTGTGAATGGTGCCCAAATCTGTACAGTTTTAACAACTATAGAGAGTATTTTCAAAAGACGTACAAAAATTATCTCTTTTTTTTTATGAGTCTAGCACACGTGCTGCAGGGAAGTCCCTTAAAGCGCTACAGGAGCGATATGTGTGCGGAAAAAGCGATTCACGTTGTTCTTGAATCGCTGTAAATTGTTCTTTCAGTATTAATATCCACTCAATCCATTCTCAGACATTAAGATATACATGGGCAAATAACGGCTTATATTTAATAAATAAAATTATTTATTAAAAATAAAGAAAGTTGGGGCTATACAAAATAACGTTGCAGCCAGACGTTATAAAATTGCACCTCAACGTGCCGGACACTATAATAAACGATCTTTTCATGGTTCTTAGAGTGAAGAAACCTGAAAATTACTTTATTGTTTATTATTTGTAGTTTTAATAAATATAGCCAGTCCAGTAAGGATGTCGCGCATTGTTCATTAAAAAATTCGGCAGTAAAGACCTTCCATTTTAATAATTCAGTAGTTCGTCCAGTTCCTATCAGCGTTGATGATTGCCTGGCATTTTCGGGGTTACTTTTGACGAGAGTTTCCTCGTATTCTTGGGGCAAAGATTGCCAAATTGCCCGAATTTGGCGTGACAGTAGCTTCACTGTGTACACCTTTTTACTATAAAGTTTCTGCTTGATATATGACCACACTTTCTCAATTGGGTTTGCATCGGGCGATTGAGATGACCAATCTAGTGCGACGTTACCGGATTCCCCTTTCCACTGGCTACACCTTTTTGCTCCTGTTTGGGGTCGTTATACTCTTGAAGAATCCATTCCTAATTTTTATCGATAAACCACCGTTTGGCAGTCGAAACTAATGTCTTCTTGTAAACATGGTATTTTCTTAAACTATGTTTATTTTATGCTTTTTCTGAGACAGCTTTACGATATGACAAAGTCTAATGATTTTGTTCATTATGGTCCAATTGTAGTTCTAATAAAATATATTATAGACAACACAACACGGGATCAATATTAGTAATTTTGCCATCTATATAGTTTTATTTATAATTAATGTTTCCACAGTAACATTCATTTTTTCCTAGACGATCATGTTACAACACCGTTTTCTGTCAATAATTCATGTAATAATTGATAATTTAAGTTGAGCAGTGAATTGAAATTTTATTGCAGTTATTTATATTTGTTTAAGTAGTGTAACTCAACCAGTTCTAGGCGCATGTTATCGATTTATTTTATTTCATTTGCATTGAAAGTGTCTGTATTATGATTGAAACGAGCATTATCGGTCCTTGTCTATCAAGTCGCGAGTTTAACACTCCCGTTTCGTTTTGCGCTCCTGAAGTGAACGAATACATTTTGAAGACTTCACTTCGAAGGAAGGAGATGATATATAAACCGCCATTTCGAATTTTTAAGGGGCTTTTTTTCCGGTCCAGCATGCAGTAGTGGCTTTTTCCGTCGTTTAAGTAGTGAAGGCATACTTTTTGCCGTCCATGAGATAGTGTGTTTTTCTATCATCGAGCCGTTCCTGAAATATTCTACCCATCCTAAAACATTTGGGTCAAGCGCTGATTAGTTACCCAAATGAAAATGAGGAGGTAGTGTGTGAAACAATATTTTGATGGGAAACTCACCATTCGAGGCCAAGCAGTTAATGAAAAACCCATGACGAGAAGCCAAGCAGTAAGTTGAAAACTATACCAGTTAAATATCTCACTTCCTTTCTACAACGTGTGGTTCCAACGACTACGTAATACGTGTGATCCCGAAGTCGGTTTTACAGGAAGTGAATCAGAAACAAAATTCCATCGTGCCTTTTAAAGCCATTTTTCAGACTTAGAAAAAGGGATGCTAGGATTAATATAACCTTCATAATTCTATTTTAAAGACTCTCTTTAAATGTGTGCACTCTCATAGTATAAGGGTTTTTTTTTTTATTTAGTCTATGTATTTTTAAGGGTGTAATGAATGTAAGAATTTTTTATTTGTTAATATAATTTACTTTAGCTTAAGTGTAGTGTTTCACTGAACTTCCGCTCTATCTTACAGGACGTAAAGGTTTTACTCTATTCTATTTCAATACCAACAAGTAAATAACGTTTCAGTATGTTTTCATTTTTTGAGCTGAATTTAGATTCTCTATATTGCAAAATAAACGGTGTCCAAAACAGTACAACTAGGCTTTAAACAACTGTGGAGACTATTTTCAAAAGACGTACAAAAATTATCTTTTATTCACATCTCTCTAGAAAAAACAAGCTAACTGAGAGGTTTCTTGCTTCTGTTCTCCAAACTAAGTATTAATATCCACTGAATATATTGTCAAAAGTAAGAAGACACTCAAGGGGCAAGCAAAATTAAAATAAAGAAACGTTGCGCGGTTACACAACTTAATACATTATACAAAATACAATGTATTATAGGATCCTTCAAATAAAAAGGTGTATTAAACAAATATTATAAAGTATATAGTCATTACGATATAAAAAGTATATAAGTCCACATAAAAACAAACAGCTGAAGAGTAACAATAAACAAACTATGTATTTATTACTTAAGGTTTTGGTTTGTCATTACGAAATTTTTCAAGAATGTAATAATATCCATTTATAAAAAATTAGTTTAATTTCTTTTGATATTATCATCATTAGCTTATTTCATCTATAATTGGACGTAAGCCTCCTCAAGTTGTCTCCAATGACCTTCATTGTTTTCTTTTTGCATCCAATCGTGTCCTGCTAATCTTTTTATGTCGTCCGTCCATCTTGTCTGTGATCTACCCCTACATCTTTTGTGTTCTCTAGGACTAAATTCAACTATACGGCGTGTCTATCTGTTATCATTCAACCTTGTGATATGCCCCGCCATGTTTAGCATTCTCCTCTCCATTGCTCTTTGGATTACCTGGAGTTTATTTATTCCACTTTTATATAAATCCCACGTTGCAGTGCTGAATGTTAATACCAGCGGTACATATTGATCAAATACTCTGGCTTTTACTATATTTGGGATGTCTAATGTAGATTGTAACCTTCCGAATGCAGACCAAGCAAACGAGACTCTTCTATCCAAGTTAGCTTTTAAAGTATTTTTTTGGTATTTCGATTTTTGGTCCTAAACATATTAATCTTTGTACTTTTACTATTCTTTCACCTTCTATTATTAATTCCTGGCTGTTATCTTCGTTTTAGTTGTTCAAATATATGGTTTTGTTGAAGTTTATTTTTAGACCTATTTCTCGAGACTTGTTATTTAATTCCATCAGCATTTCTTGTAATTCTGTTTTGTGTTGGCGATCAGAGTGACATCATCTGCGAACTTTAAGTGATTTAATCGTTCATCGCCCATTAGTAATCCTTTATTTTTCCCACTTTAACGATTTGAACATCTCTTTTAGAGTCAAAGTGGGGATATCGAGTCCCCTTGTTTAATTCCTCTTTTAATTTTGATTTTATTTGTTTTTTCTTCAAGCGTTATTTGTGATGTGGCATTTTTATATATGTATTCAAGAAGAGTTACCTTTTATCGACTCTGCTGTACTTAAGGAGTTAAGGACTGCCAATGCTCTACCGAATCAAATGCTTTTTCGTAGTCAACCATAACTATCCACAAGGTGAGCTTATATTCATTTGCTTTTTTCATTAGTAATCTAACTCTTTGAAGATGGTCCTGCTGTATCTCCGTCTAAATCCCGCTTGTTCACGTGGTTGATAACTGTCTAATTTATTCGTTAATCTATACGTTATGATTCTAGTGAGGATTTTGTATAGTACCGACAACAGGCTGATGGGTCTATAATTCTCAAATTTAAATTTGTTCCCCTTTTTAAAAATTATTTTGATATATATATATATATATATATATATATATATATATATATATATATATATATATATATATATATATATATATATATATCTATTGTAACATTCATTTTTTCCTAGATTTTAAGATCATGTTAAGTTACTGTTTTCTCATTATAATTTACATTTTTTTTTCATTTTTATATCGAGCAGTGTTTACTAACTTTTAAGCAGTGTAGTTCACTCAGATTTCTAAGCCGTTTATATTACAGTGTACATTGCTGGTTTCCTACCAGATTTATTTAATTCGTTTTTCTAATGCGTCGATTGGCTGGACATTTGTATCCGGGAAGCAGCCACTTGAAGACGTGATTTATGCGGAAGGGAGAGAAATATTTAAGGGTCCGGATGGCACGGATCATGGCTTTTTTCCATCAAAGAGCCAAGTCGAGTACGTGGCTTTTTCCAACATGTAGCCGTAGTGGGCTTTTTTCAACATGAAGCCGTAGTAGGCTTTTTTTCAACATGAAGCCGTCGTAGGCTCTTCTCATCATGTAGCCGTACTGATAGATTAGTGATGGAGTAGTGTGAAAACGGTTTTAGTGTTCAATTCAAGGCCTAGAACCTCGTAGGAAAACCGTAAGTCACCAGAATATCCATCTGTAGACCTATTTTCCCGCAGATAAGTGTATTTAACATCGTATTGAACTGATAACTCGTGAAGTGAACCTCACGAACCTTCAACATCGTGTGTAGCCAAGTTTTAATCCTAATTTAAGGACTTTAGTTAGCAATACCACCTATTAGGCTAAGGTTTTTTTGTAATACCAGAACCGCAAAAGTTAGAACTTTTAAGTTAATCATAAATAAACCTTTTTTTTCTTGTTTAAGGCTAGTGTTTCACTGTACCACTTATCTTACTTTTCAGGAAAAAAGGGTTGTACCGTATCAAAATTTTCCTTAACAACTACATAACCCTTCAGTGTTTTTTTTTTATTTTTTTAACTGAAGTTAGATTCTTTTTATTTTAAAATGAATGGTGCCCAAAATTTATACAACCATAAATTTTAAACAACTATAGAGACTATTTCCAAAAAGACGTACAAAAATTATCTCTTACCCATAGTACTCTACCAAGAAAAACTAAGCTAGCGTATGTTTAATTTCTTTAGTTGTTTTAATATTGGTATCCACTCAATCCATTCTCAAGAGGCTGCAAAATTGCGGCTCAATGTGCGGGCGAAGTTGACAAGCCACAATATATATACATATATATATATATATATATATATATATATATATATATATATATATATATATATATATATATATATATATATATATATATTTTCAATTTCTTGGGCTTTATGGTTCTTTTGTTTTAAGGATAGAGAAATTACATCATGTTCTAGTTAGAATTTATTGAAAACGTTTCGCCCGATTTTCAGGCTTCTTCAGTTCATCTAAACATTGAAATTTTCTGTTTTGGATATTCAATAGGACGCACAAATTTTTTAATTATGAATATATAAAATTCTTAAACTTATAATACAATGTAGAAGGTGAAAATAATAAAAATACCCTCAAAATATATATAAAAACTTACATGTGTGGGTTGAAACGAAGTGTGTTAAGTGTGTCTTCGTTTCAACCCACAAATGTAAGTTTTTATATATATTTTGAGGGTATTTTTATTATTTTCACCTTCTACATTGTATTATAAGTTTAAGAATTTTATATATTCATAATTAAAAAATTTCAATTTTTAGATGAACTGAAGAAGCCTGAAAATCGGGCGAAACGTTTTCAATAAATTCTAACTAGAACATGATGTAATTTCTCTATCCTTAAAACAAAAGAACCATAAAGCCCAAGAAATTGAAAAAATATATATTCAATACTCCAAGGTTCAAGAAAGAATTCAATCCAACTTATATATATATATATATATATATATATATATATATATATATATATATATATATATATGTATATAGTATACATCCTTTATTTGGCATTCCCTTAATAAAAACAGGGATAATTCTATCAATTTACTTAGGTCCGATATATTTAGAATTTTTCTGACCCACCGAAAGTCTAGAAAAAGGCAACTGAAAATCCTATCTATTGTATATCTGATGTTGTCTTCGAGAGAGATTTTCTTTGTTCTTTATAATAATGATAACAGAGAAAAATTATACAGTAATTATAATACCCATTATATGATGTTGAGTATACTTTGGCAATTACTCTAAGAATCTTTTTTGAGCAACAAGAACACTGTTGTACTTTACTAGCTTGATCCCAATATACTATACCGTGCGAAATAATGGCTTGAATTAGATCAAAATAAACCAATTTAATTATATTCGAAGATTCGGTATTACAAATGTTTTTAATTAGATAGCAGTAGGAACTAAGCTCAGGAAGAAGCAATATATATGCGCTCCAGGTAAGTTTTTGGTCTACTTGGACCCCCAGAAACGTTTTGCATCGATTTTTCTTTGGTCTTATAATCAATTTTTAACCTTCTTTGTCTCAAATTGAAAAAAAAATGTTTTGTCAATATTAAGATGCAAACCATTTAATTTACATGGCATCTACTACATTATACCCTTTGCGGTTAGATTCTCAAGATTATTCCCTTGTATACCATCTTTTATATAAATATTAAACAAGGTAGGTGATATTCATGAACTTGGTTGTATTTTTACTACTGTATCTAAATCCATCGATCTCGATCGATCGATCATTTAACAACGATAGAGTTTAAGCCATATATAAGCTGCGCTCTCTAGTAGCTGGTAATTATTTTACGAACAGGTCGTGATCATTCGTGGCAAATGTTCGGGACATAGAAAGAGTTCCATTGAGATATATTTGTCATTATGTATTAATTACTAAGTATTAATTAGATCAAACAGCAGGACTGTTAAAATCTTCTACACAAGGTTATACTCATCTCAGTTAGATAGACGACGAGAAAACATGAACATTATGAACCTAGGATCTGAGGAACTCCCAGATATCACAGAGGAGGAAATACAAGCTTCACTGAATCAGATGAAAAACAACAGATACCCTGAAGAAGATCAAATCACTGTAGAAATGCTGACACTTGGAGGTAAATCTCTGAAAGATGCATTGAAGGTCCTGCTAAGTAAGTCTCTCTATGATAGAAAAATACCAATAAAATTCGGAAGTTATACTGCTCTTTTAGAAAAGCGATAATACTGTTATCGAAAATTATCGACCCATATCTCTTCTCTCGTACTTATATAAACTCTTCACTAAAAAGTTAACCAATCGCCTAACAGCAAAACTAGGTTTCTATCAACCTGTGGAACAGATAGGTTTCAGAAAGAGATTTAGCATGATTGACCACCTCTACACAATTAGTACTGTAATAGAAAAAGGTACCAAATATAAGGTATCAATATATTTGACCTTCATTGATTTTCATAAGGCATTAGATACTATTAACATTTGGATAGTTCTAAAATCCCTAGCGAATGTAAGAATAGATTCCAGATACACAAAAATAATAGAGAACATCTGAAAAGAAGCATATAGACATATTAAAATTGACGAAACAACTGTCACTAACAATATACCATTAAAAAGAGGAGTGCTCCTTGTCGCACTCCGATACTACCTCACCTAAATTATTTACGATGGCCCTTGAAGACGTCTTTAAGGCGTTAAATCGGGATGAGAAGGGCATCAACATCGACGACACTAGACTGGGTCACCTTAGGTTTGCAGACGACATACTAGTGATAATTAATAACACCAATGAGCTACAAGAAATGTTGAACCAGCTGAATGTGGTCTCGGCAAGGGTAGGTCTTAAAATGAATTTAAAAAAAAAAATTATGAGCCCTGAAGATACCAACATACAGATAGGAAATAACTCCATCGACGAGTATATCTACTTAAGTCACACTATTAAGATCGGAAAGGAGAACCAGCATACAGAAATTATCAGGCGAATAAGGCTGGCAGGGGAAGCTTTTGAGAAACTAGGACATATCTTAAAAAGTACTACAATGCCTATAAATCTAAAAACTAAAGGCTACAATTCCTGTATTCTAATAGTCAGCACATACGAGTATGGACTGGAAACGATATGTTCCACTAAAGCATTTGGTAAAAAGCTCGTGACTTCACAGAAAGCTATAGAGAGAAGCATGCTTGGTATCTCCCTTAGGGATAGAATTCATAACAAATACTGACATAACTCTCGAGGTGTGGCTAGATCATCCGGAGACTGATGGGTGTATAGGATTACGGAATGGAGACCCAGAGAAATAGAAAGAAGCATTGGACATCCACAGAAACGTTGAGTCGATAATATAAGAGTAGTAGCGGGCAAGCAGTGGTTAAAGGTGGAGAAAGACAGGGAAGCATGAAAGAGATTAGAAGAAACCTACGTCCAGGAGTGGACAGACTTAAAAGAAGAAGATTAATTAGATAAGTAAAGAGTATAAGTAAAAGAAAATTATCCAACTTCCACGTAAGAAGCATTATAGTTGCTCTGATTCTAGATGATTAAGCTGATTTGCAACTATCTAGTGACTTATGTTCGGACTTTTGAGTATTTGGTACAATGACACTGTACAATAGTTGTTATCAATAGAACAACCACTTTATTTTTGCACTGAGTGCAAAAATAAAGTGTCACTAGCTATTCTCAACGATTGTCAGAGTCTGTCAGAATGACATCAAATCGTAAATATTTCTTTAAAATATATCACGTTATGCGTCTTCGTTGGGGTTCCTGGAAGAGACTCATAATATAATTAAAACTACACAAAAATTACTCATCTTCACCTCTTTTCACGCCATTCCCTGAAGTAGCATAGGTCAAAAATTATAGGTTCCTTTCCTACTTCTAGTATTACATGTGTACCAAATTTGAAATTAATATATCATTTCGGTTGGGAGACAATGTGGTGATAACACAAGACAGATGGACCACCAGACCGACGGAAATGCGAAACGATGTTATTAGTGTATTCCGAAACCTAAATATATACAAATCCGGGAGGTAATTTTTGAACGAATACAATACTTCCCTCTAGCGAGAGCAGTAAAAAACTTTATAAAATAATTTGTCAGTGGGGAGGCGTAGTGCCTACCCAACAATTTAGAAAGATTGTTTGGTAGGCACTTGCCAACCCGAAAAATTTTTCCTAACTGCCCTAATCACGACAGTCTTCGCGAAATCTCCCCAAACTAAGTTTTTTAATAACTAAGTTTTGGTTTTATTTTACAAACTACTCCAAATAATCGAATAAAAATTGAAAAATGAACTTGTACTTAAACAGAAAGATTCCATGTACCATCCAAAATTTAAGATGACTTTTGGCAACGCTGCATCGTCTGACTAGTTTTGCATGCAGACCCAGAGAAAGTTCTCATTTAATCTCACGAAAGAGTATTTTCCTATTCATTAGAAAAGTCGTCTGTCTTTTGTTTTTCTCGGCGACTTGATTTGTAGCCGGTTATTTCTCACTTTTCTTACTTCTTACATTTAAGATAAGATTTTGCGCTTTATATTCGTGAGGTCGTTTGTAACGTCAGTGACGCGTCAGATTTTTTTCTCAGGTCAAATGACAGTAGTCGAAAGGAAGATTTTTCTTCTCAACTCAGGTTAAGTTGCAACTAAAGAATTAAAAAGGTATCAGACGACCTTTTACCTATTAGCAACCTACACTAAGCTCTAGAAGCAATATAGACAGACAGAAAGTGAATAAAACTAATTTTTCAAAAACTCATTACAAGGAGATAAAATGGCATGCAGATGAAAGCTTGTTCAAAGGGTGTAGCGTTTATATTTCAGACTTTTACTTGCTCTTACATTACGTCACGTGCTTTTGACCAGCTTAAATATATGGTAACAGCATGAACACCTTAATTTAATTAGATTTTCAGAAAAATGTTCCTACCCGAAAGGACTCGTTTTCTTACCTTGAGATTTTTTTAGAGTTTCCTTATATTAATAATAGTACTTAATAGGGTGTAGTATTTCCTTTTTGCAGTCCACTATCAAATTAAGACATTTGTTTGATTTAAATATTTGATCTTTTCAAGTTTGGTACTACAGAATATACCTTCGTAGACGTTGGAACCAGCACGACG